>JAFLJL010002059.1:0-25748 GCA_018398815.1 Conus ventricosus
TGGGTTATTAGATTTATTTGTGTGGGTTTTAAACTGTATGGAGTTCTTTAGTATTTGTGTGCACGTTAAAATGTATGGAAGTTTATTATTATGTATGTCATGTCTTATGTTGGATTTTATTCATGTATGTTTGTTCTAAACTGTAGGAGTTCTATATAGTCATGTATGTGTGTTTCACGTCTAAACTGTATGGATTTATATGTATGGTGTTAATGTTGATTTCTAATGATGGATGTCTGTATTGTTCTAAACTGTGGGTTCTAATGTTAGTTATGTGTGCTGTTAACATGGTCTATATAGTATGTAGTGTGTGCCAAACTGTATGGAGTCTATAGTATGTATAGTTTTTTATGTATGGAGTTTATTCTATGTTGGTGTTGTCTAACAGTATGAGTTTATATATTTGTTGTTGATGGCTAATGTATGGTTTATTGTCATGTAGCTTGATGGTAACTATGAGTTCATGTTATAGTATGTGTGATTATGTTAACTGTATGGAGTTATATTGTCATGTATGTTGAGTAATTGTATGTTTTAGTTATGTATGTTGCATGTTCTAAATATGGAGTTGTTATCAGTATATGTGTGTACGTCTAAATTTTGAGTTTATATAGTCATGTATGGTGTCATTTACTGTATGGAGTTCATTTATCATGTATGGTGTTCTGTAAACTGTATGAGTTCTGTATATTAGTGTTGATTCTAAAGTATGGAGTTTATATTCTATTGTGGAGTTCTAATTAAGTTATGTATGATGTTGATGTCTAAACTTATGAGTTTATGTCTATGTGTGTGCAGTTAAACTGTATGGAGTTCTATATAGTCATGTTTGTGTGCAGTCTAAACTGTTGGAGTTTTGTCATGTATGTGTTGCAGTCTAAACTGTATGGAGTCTTAGTCTGTATGTGTGTGCAGTCTAATATATGGAGTTCTATATAGTCATATGTGTGTGCTTCTAAACTGTATGAGTTCTATATATCATGATGTGTGTGCATGTCTAAACTGTATGATTTTAAGTATATTGTGTGGCATGTCTAAATGTATGGAGTTTATATATATATGTGTTGCACGTCTAAACTGTATGGTTAAGACATGTATGTGTTGCAGTCTAAACGTTGGAGTTCTATATAGTCTGTAATGTTGTGACTTCTATCTTATGGAGTTCTATATAGTCATGTATGTGTTGCATGTCTAAATGTATGGAGTTCTATATAGTCATGTATGTGTGTGCACGTCAAAACTGTATGGAGTTTTATATAGTCATGTTGTGGCATGTCTAAACTGTATGGAGTTTATATATTATGTATGTGTGTGCATGTCTAAATGTATGGAGTTCTATATAGTCATGTATGTGTTGCTTTAAAATGTATGGAGTTCTATATAGTATTGTGTGTCATGTCTAAAATATGGATCTATATATATATATGTGTGTGCATGTCTAAATGTATGGAGTTCTATATAGTCATGTAAGTTGTTTTAGTATCTAAGTTATGTAGTTCTATGTTGTTATATGTATGGTTCTGTCTAATGTATTGGAGTTCTTTACTGTATGTGTAGTCTAAACTAGGTTTTATGTCATTATATGTGGAGTTCTATATAGTCATGATGTGTGTGCATTCTAAACTGTATGAGTTCTATATAGTCATGTTGATGTGCATGTCTAAACGTATGAGTTCATATAGTCATGTATGATGTTGTTAAACTGTATGTGTTTATATGTCTATGTGTTGAGTCTAAAGTATGGAGTTCTATTTCACTGTATGTGTGTTAGTCTAATGTTGGAGTTCTATATATTATGTATGTGGATGTCTATGTTGATGTTATTATAGTCTTAGTAAGTCACTATGGAGTTCTTATAGTCATGTATTGTGTATTTAAACTGTATGGGTTCTATATAGTCATGTATGTGTGTGCACGTCTAAACTGTATGAGAGTTCTAATAGTCATGTTGTGTGAATGTTAAACTTATGGAGTTCATTTAAACGTATTGTGTGTAGTCTAACTGTATGGAGTTATATATATGTATGTGTGTGCATGTCTAACTGTATGGAGTTCTATATAGTCATGTATTGTGTGTGCAGTCTAAACTGTATGGAGTTCTATATAGTCATGTTGTGTGTGCATGTCTAAACTGTATGGAGTTCTATATGTCATGTATGTGTGTATTTAAAAATGTATGATTCTAATATATTGTATGGTGTGTAGTTAACATGTATGTGTTGCGTCTTAAACTGTATGTGTTCTTAAAAGTGTATGGTTTATATGTATGAGTGTATGTTCTGATGTGTTCTATTAGTCATGTATGTGTGTGAGTCTAAAGTATGGATGTTTATTATATGTTGTGGTTACACTTAGGAGTTCTATTTATGATGTGTGTGTGCGTCTAAACTGTATGGAGTTCTATATATTCATGTATGTGTGTATGTTTTTATGGAGTTCATATAGTATGTATGTGTGATGTTAATTTATAGTTTGTGTTTAATGTATGTCTAAACTGTATGGTTTATTTTATGTATGGTATGGTCTATAATTATGAGTTTGATGTCTAACTGTATGAGTCTAAATTTGATGTGTTAAGTCATGTTGTGTTAGTGTCAATGTATGGAGTCTATCTGTATGAGTTTGTAGTTGTATGTATGAGTCTAAATTGGAGTTCTATATAGTTGTTGTGTACGTGATTAAACTGTATGGTTTTATATTATGTATGGGTGTCTAAATTATGGAGTTCTATATATGTTATGTTGAGTCTAAACTGTATGGATTTATATGTGTTACTGTTGAGTTCATTATATGTATGTGTTATGTTAAATGTTGGGTTCTATATAGTCATGTATGGGTTGTGACTAAACTGTATGGTTCATATGTCATGTTAGTTGATTCTTATTATGGAGTTTTATGTCATTAATGTTGATTCTAAACTGTATGGAGTTCTAGATAGTCAGATCTGTGTGATTTAATACTGTATGTGTGTCATTAATGTATGTGGTGTTTCTAAACTGTATGGTGTTCTAATGTCATGTATGTGGTGCAGTCTAAACTGTATGAGTTCAATTATTGTTGTGTCATGTCTAAACTGTATGGGTTCTATATAGTCATGTTGTGTGCAGTCTAAACTGTATGGAGTTCTATATAGTCATGTATGTGTGCAGTCTAACTGATGGAGTTCTATATAGTCTATGTGTGTGCAACGTCTAACTGTTGGAGTTTTATATATGTATGTGTGTGATGTCTAAACTGTATGGAGTTCATATAGTCATGTATGTGGTGCAGTCTAAACTGTATGGAGTTCTATATAGTCTGTATGTGTGTGCAGCTTAAAATGTATGGAGTTCTATATATCATGTATGTGTGTGCAGTCTAAACGTATGGATTCTATATGTCATGTATGTGTGTGCTCTTAACTGTATGGTTTCTATATAAATGTATGTGTGGCATGTCTAATCTTAGGTTTTATATATGTATGTGTGTGCAGTCTAAACTGTATGAGTTCTAAGTCATGTAAGTTGTGTGTCCTAAAACTGTATGGAGTTCTATATAGTCATGTAATGTGTGCATGTCTAAACTGTATGGAGTTCTTATATATGTCATTATGTGTGTGCAGTCTAAACTGTATGGAGTTCTATATAGTCATGTATGTGTGTGCATGTCTAAACGTATGAGTTTATATATCATTTGTTGTGCAGTCTAAACTGTATGGAGTTCTTATAGTCATGTATGTGTGTGCTTCTAAACGTATGGAGTTCTATATGTATGTATGTGTGTGCACGTCTAAACTGTATGGAGTTCTATATAGTCATTATGTTGTGCATGTCTAAACTGTATGGAGTTCTATTAGTCATGTATGTGGTGTGAGTCTAAAACTGTAGGGTCTATTATAGTATGTATGTGGTGCAGTCTAAACTGTAGGATTTATATAGTCATGTTGTGTGTGCTAAATGTAGGAGTCTATATTCGTATGTATTGGGTGTGCATGTCTAAGTATGGAGTTCTATATAGTCATGTATGTGTGTGCATGTCTAACGTATGGAGTTCTATATATGTAGTGTGTTGCAAAATTGGAGTTCTATATGTCATGTATGTGTTTTGCAGTCTAAACTGATGGAGTTCTATATAGTCATGTATGTGTGTGCACGTCTAAACTGTATGGAGTTCTATATAGTCATGTATGTGTGTGCACGTCTAAATGTATGGGGTTCTATATTAGTTATGTTTGCATGTCTAAACTGTATGAGTTCTATATAGTCTGTATGTGTGTGCATTCTAAAGTATGGGTTCTATATATAGTCATGTATGTGTGTGGTTAAACTGTCTGGAGTTCTATTTTTGTATGTGTGTGAGTCTAAATGTATGGAGTTTTATATCTGTATGTGTGTTGCACGTCTAAACTGTATGGAGTTCTATATAGTCATGTATGTGTTCACGTCTAAAACTGTATGGAGTCTATATATGTCATGTTGTGTGTGTCTCTAAACTGTATGGAGTTCTATTATTCATGTATTGTGGACGTCTAAACTGTATGGAGTTCTATATAGTTCAATGTTGGCATGTCTAAACTGTATGGGTTTCTATATATATATGTGTGTGCAGTCTAAACTGTATGGAGTTCTATATAGTTATGTATGTGTGTTCTCTAACTGATAGGGTTCTATTTCATGTGTGTGTGCATGTCTAAACTTGGAGTTCTATGATTTAATGTATGTGGTGGTGCACTAAATGTATGGATTATTTGTCATGTATGTGTGTGCACGTCTAAATTTATGGAGTTTTATATATTATGTGTGTGGGCCGTTAAATTATGGGTTTTATAGTCATGTATGTGGGGTGCATGTCTAAAACTGTTGGAGTTTATAGTTATGTAGTGCGTCTAAACAGTGGAGTTCTATATAGTCATGTAGGTTTTGATGTCTAACTGTAGGTTTTATATTGTATGTGGTGCATGTCTAAAACTGTATGGAGTTCTATATATTATGTATGTGTGGTGGTCTAAACTGTATGGGTTCTATATAGTCATGTATGTGTGTTTGTCTAAACTGTATGGAGTTCTATATAGTCATGTATGTGTGGGTTTTTTACAACTGAGGTGTCTATATATTCATGTATGTGTGGTTCTAAACTGTATGGAGTTATATAGTCATGTATGTGTGTGCAGTCTAAATGTATGGATTTTATTAGTCATGTATGTTGTGCATGTCAACTGTATGGAGTTCTATATAGTCTGTATGTGTGTGCATGTCAAACTTAAGGTTCATATAGTCATGTATTGTGCTGTCTAAACTGTATGGAGTTCTATATAGTCATGTATGGTGTGCACGTCTAAACTGTATGGAGTTGTATATAGTCATGTATGTGTGTGCAGTCTAACTGTATGGAGTTCTTATATATGTTTGTGTGTGCATGTTCTAAACTGTATGGAGTTTTATATAGTCATGTAGTGTGTGCAGTCTAAACTGTTGGGTTCTATATATTTATGTATGTGTGTGCACGTCTAAAACTGTATGGAGTTCTATAAGTCATGTATGTGTGTGCAAGTTCTAAACTGTATGGAGTTTATATAGTCATGTATGTGTGTGCATGTCTAAACTGTATGGAGTTCTTTAGTCATGTATGTGTGTGCATGTTTTAAATTATGGAGTTCTATATAGTCATGTATGTGTGTGCAGTCTAAACTGTATGGAGTTCTATATAGTCATGTATGTGTGTGCTGTCTAAACTGTATGGAGTTCTATATAGTCATGTATGTGTGTGCACGTCTAAACTGTATGGAGTTCTATATAGTCATGTATGTGTGTGCAGTCTAAACTGTATGGAGTTCTATATAGTCATGTATGTGTGTGCATGTCTAAACTGTATGGAGTTCTATATAGTCATGTATGTGTGTGCCAGTCTAAACTGTATGGAGTTCTATATAGTCATGTATGTGTGTGCACGTCTAAACTGTATGGAGTTCTATATAGTCATGTATGTTGTGCATGTCTAAACTGATATGGAGTTCATATAGTCATGTATGTGTGTGCAGTCTAAACTGTATGGAGTTCTATATAGTCATGTATGTGTGTGCATGTCTAAACTGTATGGAGTTCTATATAGTCATGTATGTGTGTGCAGTCTAAACTGTATGGAGTTCTATATAGTCATGTATGTGTGTGCATGTCTAAACTGTATGGAGTTCTATATATGTTCATACATGTTTATTAGTCTATGTGTGCATGTCTAAACTGTATGGAGTTCTATATAGTCATGTATGTTGTGCATTGTCTAACTGTATGGAGTTCTATAAGTCATGTATGTGTGTGCATGTCTAAACTGTAGGAGTTCTATATAGTCATGTATGTGTGTGCATGTCTAAACTGTATGGAGTTCTATATAGTCATGTATGTGTGTGCATGTCTACACGTATGAGTCTATATAGTCATGTAGTGTGTGCATGTCTAAACTGTATGGAGTTCTATATAGTCATGTATGTGTGTGCAGTCACTAAACTGTATGGAGTTCTATATAGTCATGTATGTGTGTGCATGTCTAAACTGTATGAGTTCTAATAGTCATGTATGTGTGTGCATGTCTAAACTGTATGGAGTTCTATATAGTCATGTATGTTGTGGCAGTCTAAACTGTATGGAGTTCTATATAGTCATGTATGTGTGTGCATGTCTAAACTGTATGGAGTTCTATATAGTCATGTATGTGTGTGCAGTCTAAACTGTATGGAGTTCTATATAGTCATGTATGTGTGTGCAAGTCTAAACTGTATGGAGTTCTATATAGTCATGTATGTGTGTGCAGTCTAAACTGTATGGAAGTTCCTATATAGTCATGTAGGTGTGCATCGTCTAAACTGTATGGAGTTCTATATAGTCATGTATGTGTGTGCATGTCTAAACTGTATGGGGTTCTATATAGTCATGTATGTGTGTGCATGTCTAAACTGTATGGAGTTCTATATAGTCATGTATGTGTGTGCACGTCTAAACTGTATGGAGTTCTATATAGTCATGTATGTGTGTGCATGTCTAAACTGTATGGAGTTCTATATAGTCATGTATGTGTGTGCATGTCTAAACTGTATGGGTTCTATATAGTCATTGTATGTGTGTGCATGTCTAAACTGTATGGAGTTCTATATAGTCATGTATGTGTGTGCATGTCTAAACGTATGGAGTTCTATATAGTCATGTATGTGTGTGCATGTCTAAACTGTATGGAGTTCTATATAGTCATGTATGTGTGTGCATGTCTAAACTGTATGGAGTTCTATATAGTCATGTATGTGTGTGCATGTCTAAACTGTATGGATTCTATATAGTCATGTATGTGTGTGCACGTCTAAACTGTATGGAGTTCTATATAGTCATGTATGTGTGTGCATGTCTAAACTGTATGGAGTTCTATATAGTCATGTATGTGTGTGCATGTCTAAACTGTATGGAGTTCTATATAGTCATGTATGTGTGTGCACGTCTAAACTGTATGGAGTTCTATATAGTCATGTATGTGTGTGCAGTCTAAACTGTATGGAGTTCTATATAGTCATGTATGTGTGTGCACGTCTAAACTGTATGAGTTCTATATAGTCATGTATGTGTGTGCAGTCTAACTGTATGGAGTTCTATATAGTCATGTATGTGTGTGCAGTCTAAACTGTATGGAGTTCTATATAGTCATGTATGTGTGTGCACGCTAAACTGTATGGATTCTATATAGTCATGTTATGTGTGTGCAGTCTAAACTGTATGGAGTTCTATATAGTCATGTATGTGTGTGCATTGTCTAAACTGTATGGAGTTTCTAATAGTCATGTATGGTGTGCACGTCTAACTGTATGGAGTTCTATATAGTCATGTATGTGTGTGCATGTCTAAACTGTATGGAGTTCTATATAGTCATGTATGTGTGTGCATGTCTAAACTGTATGGAGTTCTATATAGTCATGTATGTGTGTGCATGTCTAAACTGTATGGAGTTCTATATAGTCATGTATGTGTGTGCAGTCTAAACTGTATGGAGTTCTATATAGTCATGTATGTGTGTGCACGTCTAAACTGTAATGGAGTTCTATATAGTCATGTATGTGTGTGCACGTCTAAACTGTATGGAGTTCTATATAGTCATGTATGTGTGTGCAGTCTAAACTGTATGGAGTTCTATATAGTCATGTATGTGTGTGCACGTCTAAACTGTATGGAGTTCTATATAGTCATGTATGGTGTGAAGTTAAATGTAGAGTTCTATATATCATGTATGTGTGTGATGTTAACTGTATGGGTTTATATATTCATGTATGTGTGTGCATGTCCTAAACTGTATGAGTTCTATATGTCATGATGTGTGTGTATGTTAAACTGTATGGAGTTTATATAGTATGTATGTGGTGTAGTCGTATACTGTAATGGAGTTCTATATATTCATGTATGTGTGTGACTTAAATTATGGATGTCTTATATTCATGTATGTGTGTGCAGTCTAAACTGTATGAGTCTATATAGTCGTGTTGTTGCGTCTAAATTGTATGGGAGTTCTATATTAGTCATGTATGTGTGTGCATGTCTAACTGTATGGAGTTCTATATAGTCATGTATGTGTGTGCTTCTAAACTGTATGGAGTTCTATATATTCATGTATTGTGTGGTCTAAAGTATGGAGGTTTATATATTCATGTATGTGTGTGCATGTCTAAACTGTATGGAGTTCTATATAGTCATGTATGTGTGTGTGGTCTAAACTGTATGGGTTCTATATAGTCATGTATGTGTTAGTCTAAACTGTATGGAGTTCTATATAGTCATGTATGTGAGTGCACGTCTAACTGTATGGAGTTTTTATATAGTCATGTTGTGTATGCTAAACTGTATGGGTTCTATATAGTCATGTATGTTGTGCACGTCTAAATTGTAGGTTTATTGTCATGTATTGGTGCAGTCTAAACTGATGTTTATATAGTCATGTATGTTGTGTTCTAAACTGTATGGGGGTTCTTATGTTCAAATGTATGGATTTAACATGTATGTGTTTATAAATCTGTATTTATGCATTACTGTTTGGGTTCTATACTTTGTATTATTGATTTTGTGTGAGTTTTTTATAGTCATGTAATGTGTGCATGTCTAAACTTGGATTTATATAGTCTTGTATGTGTTGCATGTTAAACTGTATGAGTTTATATAGTGATGTGTGTGTAAATTTTTGGAGTTCTATATAGTCATGTATGTTGTGTATGTCTAAACTGTATGGAGTTCTATATAGTCATGTATGTGTGTGTGGTCTAAATGTTGGATTCTATAAAAGTCTGTATGTGTGTGCATGTCTAAACTGATGAGTTCTATATAGTCATGTATGTGTGTGCACGTCTAAACGTTTTGGAGTTCTATTAGTCATGTATGTGTGTACTGTCTAAACTGTAAGTTCATATAGTCATGTAATGTGTGTGGTCTAAACTGTATGGATTCTATATTGTATGTATTTTAATCTAAATGTATGGAGTTCTATATAGTCATGTATGTGTGGATGTCTAAATGTATGGAGTCTATATAAGTATGGTGTCTGTCTAAACTGTTGGAGTTTATATCATGTTTTGTGTTATGTCTAACGTATGGAGGTTCTATATAGTCATGTATGTGTGTGCATGTCAAACTGTATGGAGTTCTATATAGTCATGTATGTGTGGTGACTTTAAAATGGTTGGAGTTCTATATAGTCATGTATGTGTGTGCATGTCTAAACTGTATGGAGTTCTATATATATGTATGTGTGTGATCTAAGTATGGAGTTCTATATAGTCATGTATGTTTGTGCACGTCTAAACGTATGGATTCTATTAAATCATGTAGTGTGTGCAGTCTAAATGGTATGAGTTATATATAGTCATGTTGTGTGTGCAGTCTAAACTGTATGGAGTTCTATTATAGTATGTGTGTGCTGTCTAAACTGTATGGAGTTCTTATTAGTCATGTTGTGTGCAATGTCTAAACTGTATTGGAGTTCTTTATCATGTTGTAGTGTGTGCATGTCTAAACTGTATGGAGTTCTATATAGTCATGTATGTGTGTGCATGTCTAAACTGTATGGAGTTTATATCATGTATGGTGTGTGCATGTCTAAACGGTTAGATTAATAGTCATGTATGTTGCATGTTAACGTATGGTTGTTATAGTATGTATGTGTGTGCGTCTAAACTGTATGGAGTTCTATATAATTTTATGTGGGCATTTAAAATGTATGGAGTTCATTAGTCTATGTATGTGTGGCACGTCTAAACTGTATGGAGTTCTATATAGTCATGTAGTGTGTCATGTCTAAACTGTATGGAGTTTCTATAGTTCATGTCTGTGTGTGCAGTCTAAACGTATGGAGTCTATATAGTCTGTATGTGTGGCGTCTAAACTGTATGGAGTTCTATATAGTTCATGTATGTGTGTGCATGTCTAAACTGTAGTTCTATTGTCTGTATGTGTGATGTGTAAACATGGAGTTCTATATTATGTATGTGTGTGCACGTAAACTGTAGGAGTTCTATATATCATGTTGTGTGTGCTGTCAACTGTATGGAGTTCTATTAGTATGTATGTATGTGCATGTTAAACTGTATGGAGTTCTATATAGTCATGTATGTGTTGCACTAAACTGTATGGAGTTCTATATTAGTCATGTATGTGTGTGCAGTCAAAAGGTTCGATATATATTATGTTGTGTGTTAAGTTTAAACTGTTATGGAGTTTTTATGTATGTTGCAGTCTAAACTGTATGGTGTTCTTATAGTCTTATGTTATGATTTAATCGGTATGGTTCTATATATCATGTATGTTGTATGTCTAAATGTATGGAGTCTATATAGTCATGTGATGTGTGTGCATGTCTAAACTGTATGGGTTCATATAGTCATGTATGTGTTGTGCAGTCTAAACTGTATGGAGTTCTATATAGTATTATGTGTGCAATCTAAACTGTATGGAGTTCTAATATCATGTATGTGTTGCTTTAAACTGGATGGAGTTCTAATAGTCATGTATGTGTGTGTATGTACTTAATGTGGAGTTTCTATTAAGGTCATGTATGTTGTGTAGTTTAAACTGTATGGATTCTATATAGTCATGTATGTGTGTTTTAAACTGTATGGAGTTCTATATAGTCATGTATGTGTGTGCTGTCTAAACTGTATGGTTTTTAGTCATGTATGTGTGTGCATGTCTAAACTGTAAATGGAGTTCTATATAGTCATGTATGTGTGGCAGTTAAACTTTGGAGTTCTATATAGTCATGTATGTGTGTGCAGTCTAAACTGTATGGAGTTCTTTATTCATGTATGTTGACTGTTTAAATTTTTGAGTTCTATTAATCTGTTTGTGGATTCTAAATATGGATTATATAGTCTGTAATGTGTGGATTTTATAGTATGGGTTTTTATCATGTATGTGTTATGTTAAACTGTATGAGTTTATATATTATGTGTTTATGTCTTAAATTGGATTTATATTCATGTATGTGTGTGCATTAAATTTTGGAGTTCTATATAGTTCATGTATGTGGTGCATGTCTAAAGTATGGGTTATATATGTCATGTATGTTTGCATGTCTAAACTGTATGGAGTTCTTATAGTCATGTATGTGTGTGCATGTCTAAACTGTATGGAGTTACTTTTAGTCATGTATGTGTGTGCACGTCTAAACTGTATGGAGTTTATATTCATGTATGTGTGTATCTCTAAACTGTATGGAGTTTATATAGTCATGTATGTGTGTGCACGTCTAAACTGTATGGAGTTCTATATAGTCATGTATGTTGTGCATGTCAAATGTATGGAGTTCTATATTCATGTATGTATGTGCACGTTAAACTGTATGATGTTGTTTGTGTTAAATGTATGGTTCTAAACTGTATGGAGTTCTAATAGTATGGATTTGTATTATTAATGTTGGGTTCTATATAGTAGTATGGAGTGCATTTCAAATGTTGGAGTTTTATATAATGTATGTGTGTCATTTAAACTGTATGGTGTTCTAAATAGTATGTTTTTATAGTCTAGTGTTGGAGTTTTCTATAAGTCATGTATGTGTGTGCATGTCTAAACTGTATGGAGTTCTATATAATTCATGTGTGTGCTGTTCTAACTATGGAGTTCTATATAGTCATGTATGTGTGTTGTCTAAACTGTATGGAGTTCTATATATTATGTGTGTGTGCAGTCTAAACGTATGGAGGTTTATATAGTCATGTATGTGTGTGCACGTCTAAATGTATGGAGTTCTATATAGTCATGTATGTGTGTGCATGTCTAAACTGTTTTGGAGTCTATTAGTTGTATGTGTGTGCATGTGAAATGTATGGAGTTCTTATAGCATGTATACTGTATGAGTCTAATGTCATGGAGTTGTTGATTTAGTATGATTTGATGTAAATGTATGTATTTTATATATTCTTAGTGTGTGATGTCTAAACTGTATGGAGTTCTATATATTCATGTATTGGGGTAGTTAACTGTATGGAGTTCTATATTATGTATGTGTGTGCATCTCAAACTGTATGGAGTTCTATTTATATGTTGTGTGCACATCTAAACTGTATGGAGTTCTATATTCTGTATGTGTTGCATGTCTAAACTGTAGGGTTTATATAGTCTGTATGTGTGTCAGATCTAAACTGTATGGAGTTCTATATAATGTATGTGTGCATGTTAAACTGTATGGAGTTCTATATAGTCATGTATGGTGTGTTATGTCTAACTTATGGAGTTCTTATATTTATGTATGTGTATGTCTAAACTGTATGGGGTTCTAATAGTCATTTATGTTGTATGTCTAATGTATGGAGTTTATAGCATGTATGTGTGTGCACGTCTAAACTGTATGGAGTTTTATATAGTATGTATGTGTGTGCATGTCTAAACTGTATGAGTTTTTATAGTCATGTATGTGTGTGCATGTCTAAACTGTATGGAGTTCTATATATCATGTATGTGTGTGCATGTCTAAAACTGTATGGAGTTCTATATATCATGTATGTGTGTCATGTCTAAATGTATGGAGTTCTATATAGTATGTATGAGTGTTGTCTAAACGTATGGAGTTCTATATAGTCTATGTGTGTGCATGTCTAAACTGTATGGAGTTTTATAGTATTAGTGTGTATTGCTGTAACTGTATGGAGTTTATTAGTATGTATGTGTGTGCATTCTAAAATGTATGGAGTCTTAATTTTAGTATGATGTTGTGCATGTCTAAACTGTATGGAGTTTATATTATTGTATGTGTGTGCATTCTAAATGTATGGAGTTCAATATAGTCATGTTTTGTTGCATGTCTAAAACTGTATGGAGTTCTATATAGTTCATGTATTGTGGCACGTCTAAACGTTGAGTTCTATATAGTCATGTATGTTGTGCATGTCTAAACTGTATGGAGTTTTATATATCATGTATGTGTGTGCATGTCTAAACTGTATGGAGTTCTATTAGTTGTATGTGTGTGCATGTCTAAATGTATGGAGTTCTATATTGTCTGTATGTGTGTGGTCTAAACTGTATGGTTCTTTAGTCTAAACTGTTATGAGTTTATAAACTGTTATGTGGAGAGTTCTATATAGTCATGTATGTGTGTGCATCTCTAAACTGTATGGAGTTCTATATAGTCATGTATGTGTGTGCTTCTAAACTGAATGGAGTTCATATATCATGTATGTGTGTGCATGTCTAAACTGTAGGAGTTATTATTTCATGTATGTGTGTGCATGTCTAAACTGTATGGAGTTCTATATATCATGTTGTGTGTGCTGTCTAAACTGTATGGAGTTTATATAGTCATGTATGTGTGTGCAGTCTAAACTGTATGGAGTTCTATATAGTTTATGTGTGTGCATGTCTAAACTGTAAGGATGTTCTATATGTATGATGTGTGTGCATGTTAAACTGTATGGAGTTCTATATATCTATGTATGGTGTCCTTCTAAACTGTATGGAGTTCTTATATATATGTATTGTGTGTGTCTAAACTGTATGGGAGTTCTATATAGTCATGTATGTGTGCATGTACTGTAGGATACTTTAGAGTTGCATGTTAAATGTTGGAGTTTATTTAGTATGTATGTGGTTTGTCTAAACTGTATGGAGTTTATATGTTTGTAGTTGTGCATGTCTAAATGTATGGAGTTCTATATAGCAGTTATGTTGTGCTGCTAAACTGTATGGAGTTTATATAGTCATGTATGTGTGTGCAGTCTAAACTGTTGGTATTCTATATAGTCATGTAGGTGTTGTGCAGTCTAAACTATATGTTCCTATATGTCAGTTTGTGTGGTCTAAACTGATGAGTTCTGTATAGTCATGTATGGTGGTTTTCTTAAACTGTATGGAGTTTTTATAGTCATGTATGTGTGCATGTTTTTAACTGTAATGGAGTTTCTATATATTTGATGTTGTGTGCATGTTGATTCTAAGTTGATTTCCATGTATTTGTGTGTTAACTGTATGGTTTTATATAGTCATGTATGTTGTGCATGTTAAACTGTATGGAGTCTATTAAGTCATGTATGTGTGTGCATGTCTAAAGTATGGAGTTCTATATAGTCATGTATGTGTGTGCAGTCTAAACTGGTATGGAGTTCTATATTGTCATGTAGTGTGTGCACGTCTTAGAGTTTAGTTTTATTTAAAATGTGTGTGCTTCTATACTGTGTGGTTCTATTACTGTATGTGTGCGTCTAACTGTATGGAGTTCTAAATATTGTATTGTGTTGTATTATTGTCTATTTATTCATGTATGTTGTGCATCTAAACTGTATGGAGTTCTTATCTGTATGTGTGTGTTGTCTAACTGTATGATTCTATATTTATGTATGTGTGTGCATGTCTAAACTGTATGGGTTCTATAGTCATGTATGTGGTGCATAATGTATGGAGTTTATTAGTCATGTATGTGTGTGCAGTTAAACTGTATGGAGTTCTATATAGTCGTATGTGTGTGTAGTCTAAACTGTATGGAGTTCTTATGTCATGTATGTGTGTGCATGTCTAACTGTATGGAGTTTTTATAGTATGTAATGTGTGTGATGTCTAACTGTATGGAGTTTTATATAGTATGTTTGTTGATTATAATGTTGGATTTAGTTATGTATGGTTTGCACGTCTAAACTGTATGGAGTTTATTAGTATGTGTGTTGGTGCATGTCTAAACTGTATGGGGGTTTATATCATGTATTGTGTGCACGTCTAAACGTTATGGATTCTATATAGTCATGTATGTGTGTCAGTCTAAACTGTATGGAATTCTATATAGTCATGTATGTGTGTCCGTCTAACTGTATGGAGTTCTATATAGTCATGTATGGTGTTATGTCTTAACGTAGGGTTTATTAGTCATTTGTTGTCATTAAAGTTATATGTTCTTTTGTTGTATGGAGTGATGCTAATGTATTGGGTTCTAAAACTGTATGTGTTGCATGTAAGTTGGGTTTCTTAGTTATGTATTGTGTCACGTCTAAACTGTATGGAGTTTTAATAGTCATGTTATGTGTGTGACGTCTAAATTTTGGAGTTCTATATAGTCATGTATGTGTGTGGTCTAAATGTATGGAGTTCTATATAGTCATGTATGTGTGTGCACGTCTAAACTGTAGGAGTTTCTATATAGTTTATTGTGTGCATGTCTAAACTGTATGGGTTCTATATAGTCATGTATGTGTGTCATGTCTAAACTGTATGGAGTTCTTATCATGTGTGTGTGATGTCTAAATTTTGAGTTGTTAGTAAAAATGTATGTAGTTTTAAACATGTATGGAGTTCCTATATAGTTCATTATGTGTTGTGGGTTTTTAAACTGTATGGAGTTCTATATAGTCATTATGTTGTGTATGTCTAAACTTTGGAGTTCTATATAGTCATGTTGTGTGCACGTTAAACTGTATGGGGTTCTATATAGTCATGTATTGTGTCATGTCTAAACTGTTTTGGAGTTCTATATAGTCATGTATGTGTGTGCATGTCTAACTGTATGGAGTTTTATATTCATGTATGTGGTGTATTAAACTGTATGGAGTTCTATATAGTTTGAGTGTGTGCATGTCTAAACTGTTGGAGTTTTTTATCATGTATGTTGTGCACGTCTAAACTGTATGGATTCTATTAGTTGTATGTGTGTGCACGTCTAAACTGTATGAGTTCTTATAGTAAATGTTGTGGTCCTAACTGTATGGGTTCTATTTAGTCATGTATGTGTGATGTCTAAACTGTATGGGTTCTTTTAATATGTATGTGTTTATTAAATAGTGTGGAGTTCTAAATAGTCATGTATGTATTGTAGTCTAACTGTATGGAGTTCTATATGTTTATGTATGTGTGTGGTTAAACTGTATGGAGTTCTATATATTCATGTATGTTTGTGCACGTCTAAACTGTATGGAGTTCTATATAGTCATGTATGTTGTGTTGCACGTCTAAACTGTATGGGTTCTATATAGTCATGTATGTGTGTGAGTCTAAACTGTATGGAGTTCTATATAGTCATGTATGTGTGTGACGTCTAAACTGTATGGAGTTTCTATATAGTTCATGTATGTGTGTGTATGTCTAAACTGTATGGATGTTCTATATATTTATGTGTGGTGTAAGTCTAAATGTATGGTGTCTTTATCATGTATGTGTTAGTCTATACTGTATGGAGTCAATATTTATGTTTGTGTATGTCTTAAACTGTTGGATTCTATATAGTCATGTTTTGTGTGCATGTCTAAACTGTATGGATTTTTATAGTCATGTATTGTGTGTTGTCTAAACTGTATGGAGTTCTATATAGTTGTATGAGTGTGCATGTTAATCTTATGGAGTTCTATATGTATGTATGTTGTGCATGTCTAAACTGTATGGTGCTTATAGTCATGTATGTGTGTGTCTTAAACTTTTGGAGTCTATATAGTCATGTATGTGTGTGCATGTCTAAACTGTATGGAGTTCTATATAGTATTGTGTGTACGTCTAAATGTATGGAGTTTATATATATTATGTATGTGTCGTCTAAACGTATGGAGTTCTATATTCATGTATGTGTTGTGCTCTAAACTGTATGGAGTTCTATATAGTCATGTATGGGGTGCCGTCTAAACTGTATGGAGTTTCTATATGGTCATGTATGTGTGTGTGTTTAAACTTATGGAGTTCCTATATAGTTTATGTATGTGTGTGATGTCTAAATTTGGGTTTATATATGTCATGTATGTGTGTGATGTCTAAACTGTATGGAGTTCTATATAGTCATGTATGTGGGATTTCTAAACTGTATGGAGTTCTATATAGTCATGTTTTGTGTGTCATGTCTAACTGTGAGTTCTAATGTCATGTAGGTTTCATTAAAGTATGGAGTTCTATAATTATGTTGTGTGTGCAAAACTGTATGGTTTCAATATAGTCATGTATGTGTTGCAGTTAAAGTATGGAGTTCTATATAGTCATGTATGTGGTGTGAGTCTAAATGTATGGAGTTCTAATATTTGTATGTGTGTGTTTAAACTGTATGGAGTTCTATATATTCATGTATGTGTGCATGTCTAAACTGTATGGAGTTCTATATTAGTATGTATGTGTGTGTAGTTAAACTGTATGGAGTTCTATATAGTCATGTTATGTGTTGGCTATAAACTTATGGAGTTCTATATAGTCATGTATGTGTGTCATGTCTAAAGTAGGGTTTATAATTATTTGGGGGATGTCTAAAATGTATGGAGTTCTATATAGTCATGTATGTGTGGTCTAAACTGTATGGAGTGTTCTATATAGTCATTTTGTTGGGTTAAATGTAAGTGGATTCTTGTTGCATTATGTGTTTGACTTTATAACTGTATGGGTTCTATATAGTTGTATGGAGTTGACGTCAAACTGTAGGAGTTCTATATAGCATGTATGTGTGTCACGTCTAACTGTATGGTTTATATAGTCATGTATGTGTGTCACTGTCTAAACTGTATGGAGTTCTATATAGTCATGTAGTGTGTGCACGTCTAAACTGTATGGAGTTCTATATAATTATGTGTGTGCACGTCTAAACTGTATGGAGTTTTTTATTCTGTATGTGTGTGCATGTCTAAACTGTTGGAGTTCTATATATTTGTATGTGTGTGTTTAAACTGTATGGAGTTCTTATAGTCATGTATGTGTGCATGTCTAAATGTATGGTGTTTATATTCATGTATGTGTGTGCATGTCTAATGTATGGATTTTATAGTTCAAGTTTGTGGATGACTAATACAGTATGGGTTCTTAATGTCATGTTGTGTTGTCTAAACTGTATGGGTTCTATATTCATATATGGTGTATGTCTAAACTTATGGGTTCTATAGAGTCATGTATGTGTTGTGCAGTCTAAACTGATGGAGTTTATATAGTCATGTATGTGTGTGCATGTCTAAACTGTATGGAGTTCTATATAGTCATGTAGTGTGTCGTCTCTAAACTGTAGGTTTTATAGTATTGTAGTGTGTGCATGTCTAAACTGTATGGAGTTCTATTAAGTCATGTATGTGTGGTTGTCTAAACTGTAGGGTTTCATATAGTCATGTATGTTTGTTGTCTAAACTGTGGGTTTTTATATATGTATTGTGTGTATGTCTTTAACTGTATGAGATTCTATATATGTTTGTGTGTGTATGTCAACTTGGAGTTTAATATAGTCATGTATGTGTGTAGTCTAACTGTATGGAGTTCTATATATCATGTATGATTGTGCATGTCTAAACTGTTGAGTTTTATAGTCATGTATTGGTGTGCACGTCTAAACTTATGGTTATGGGGTTTTTATATTATTGTATGTGTGTGCAAGTCTAATGTTTGGAGTTCTATATAGTCATGTATGTGTGTGCATGTCTAAACGTATGGAGTCTATATAGTCTGTATTGTGTGTTCGTCTAAACTTGGGTTCTATATAGTCATGTATGTGTGTGCCTCTAAACTGTATGGAGTTCTATATAGTCATGTATGTGTTGGGAGTCTAAACTGTATGGAGTTCTATATGTATGTATGTGTTGTCTTATAAATGTATGGAGTTCTATATAGCATGTAGGTGTTGCAACTCTAAATGTATGAGTTCTAATAGTCATGTATATGTGTCTGTCTAATCGTATGGAGTTCTATATAGTCTATGTTGATGTCTAAATTATGGAGTTCTTATTATGTCTTATGTGTGTGTCGTCAAACTGTATGGAGTTCTATATAGTCATGTATGTGTGCATGTAAACTGTATGGAGTTCTATATAGTATGTATGTGTGTTGTCTAAATGTATGGAGTTCTATATAGTCATGTATGTGTTGTGCAGTCTAAACTGTAGGAGTTCTATATAGTTTTGTTTGCATGTCTAAACTGTATGAAGTTATATAGTCATGTAATGTGTTTTGAGTCTTTAAAATTATGGAGTTCTAAAGTATATGTGTTTTGCATGTCTAACTATGGGTTCTATATCATGTATGTGTTGCATGCTAATGTATGGATTATATCTAATATGGGATGTGTGCATGTCTAAACTGTATGGGTTCTATATAGTCATGTATGTGTGTGCATGTCATAACTGTATGGAGTTCTAATATTCTGTATGTGTGTGCAGTCTAAACTGTATGGAGTTCTATATGTCATGTGTGTGTGTTGAAACTGTATGAGTTCTATATGTCATGTATGTGTGTGCATTTTAACATGTGGGTTCTATAAATGTATGTGTGTGCAGTCTAAAGTATGAGTTCTTATAGTCTTGTATGTGTGTGCAGTCTAAACTGTATGGAGTTCTATATAAGTCATGTATGTGTGTGTCTAAAACTGTATGGAGTTCTATATAGTCCCTGTATGTGTGTGCATCTAAACGTATGGAGTTTATATATGTCATGCTATGTGTGTGCAGTTCTAAACTGTATGGAGTTTATATATGTTTATCTATGTGTGTGCATTGTCTAAAACTGTATGGGTTCTATATAGTCATGTATGTGTGTGCAGTCTAAACTGTAGGAGTTCTATATAGTCATGTATGTGTGTCAGTCTAAACTGTATGGAGTTCTATATAGTCTGTATGTGTGTGCATGTCTAAACTGTATGGAGTTTATATAGTCATGTATGTGTGTGCATGTTAATGATGGAGTTTTATATGTCAATGGTGTAGTCTAAACTGTTGGAGTTCTATATAGTTCATGTTGTGTGTGCTTTAAAATTATGGAGTTCTATATATCATGTGTGTTGTATGCTAAGTATGGAGTTCTATAAATGTATGTTTGTTGCATGTCTAAACTGTATGGAGTTCTATATTCATGTATGTGTGTATCGTCTATAATGTGGATGTTCTATATAGTCATGTTTATGTTGTGTGCAGCTAAACTGTATGGAGTTCTATATAGTCATGTATGTGTGTGCACGTCTAAACTGTATGGAGTTCTATATAGTCATGTATGTGTGTGTCTAAACTGTATGGAGTTTATATAGTCATGTTGTGTGCATGTCTAAACTGTATGGAGTTCTATATGTATGTTGTTGTCAGTCTAAACTGTATGGAGTCTATTAGTTTTAGTGTGGTGCACGTTCTAAACTGTATGAGTTTATTATTATGTCTAGTGTGTGCATGTCTAAATGTGGAGTTCTAATATTGTATTATGTGTGTGAGCTAAATGATGGAGTTCTATATAGTCATGTATGTGTGTGCACGTCTAAACGGTATGGAGTTCTTATATAAGTCATGTGTTTGGTCAACGTAGGGAGTTCTATATAGTCATGTATGTGTGGAGTCTAAAATGTATGGTTTTTATTACATGTAGTTGTGTGCCTGTTAAACTGTTGAGTGTTTATATGTCCATGTATGTGTGTGCATGTCTAAACTGTATGGAGTTCATTATAGTCATGTATGTGTGGCTTAAACTGTATGGAGTCTCTATATAGTTGTATGTGTGTGCACGTCTAATAATGTATGTGGTTCTAATACATGTATGTGTTGCATGTCTAACTGTATGGAGTTTTATATCTGTATGTGTGTGTGCGTCTAAACATGTGGGTTCTATTTATGTATGGTGTGTGTCTAACTTATGGAGTTTACAGTCAATGTATGTGTGTGCCTTAACTTTTGGGTCTCATATAGTGTGCATGTTGTATGTTTTACTGTAGTGAGTTCTATGTGCATGTACTGTGTGTGAGTCTAAACTGTATGGTTTGTCTATAGTATGTATGTTCTATATAGTCTTATGGAGTTCTATAAAATGATTGTTGCCTATTTGTGGATTCGTATGCATTAAGTGTTGGTTCTAAACTGTATGGAGTTCTATATATTCAGTATGTTGGTGCGTCTAAACTGTAATGGTTCTTATATATATGTAGTGTGTGCATGCTAAACTGTTAATGTGTTCTATATAGTCATGTATTGTGTGCATTTTAAACATGTATGGAGTTCTATAATCATGTATGTGTGTGCATGTCTAAACTGTATGGATTCTATATTCGTATTGTGTGCAGTCTAAACGTATGGAGTTTATATAGTCATGTATGTGTGTGCATGTTAAACTGTAGGAGTTTATATATAGTCATGTGTGTGGTTTCTAAGTCTTAATGGATGAGTTTTATGTATGTATGTGTGTGCATGTCTAACTTATGGAGTTCTATATCATGTAGGGGTGCATTCTAAATGTAGGAGTTCTTTATAGCATTTTATGTGTGTTTCATGTCTATAACTGTTGGAGTTCTATATAGTCATGTATGGTTTATGTCAACGTATGGAGTTTCTATATATATGTATGTGTTGTGCTACGTTAAACTGTGGAGTATTATATATTAGTTGGATGTGTGTTGTCTAAACTGTATGGAGTTCTATATAGTCATTTGTGTGATGTCAAACTGTATGGAGTTCTATATAGTCATGTATGTGTGTGCACGTCTAAACTGTATGGAGTTTTATAGTCATGTATGTGTGTTGCATGTCTAAACTGTATGGATTCTATATAGTCATGATGTGTGTGCGTCTAAACTGTTGGAGTTCTATATAGTCATGTATGTGTTGCATGTTATAAACTGTATGGAGTTCTATATTATGTGTGTGTCATGTCAAAGTATGGAGAGTTCTATATGTCATTATGTGTGTTGGGATGTCTAAACTGTATGGAGTTCTTATAGTCATGTATGAGTGTGCATGTCAAATGTATGGAGTTTTATAGTATGTATTGTGTGTCATAACTGTTGGAGTCTATATAGTTTCATGTATGTGTGTGCATGTCTAAATTATGGAGTTCTATATAGTCATGTATGTGTGTAGCATTTAATGTATGAGTTCTTATAGTATGTATGTGTGTGCATGTCTAAACTGTATGGAGTTAATTTTAGTCTTAAGTGTGTGCTTTTCTAAAATGTATGAGAGTTTTATTTGTATGTGTGTGCATGTCCTAACTGTATGGAGTTCTATATAGTCATGTATTGTGGCTCTAAACTGTATGGAGTTCTATATAGTCATGTATGTGTGTGCATGTTAAACTGTATGGGTTCTATATAGTAGTATGTGTGTGCATGTCTAAACTGTATTGGAGTTCTTATAGTCATGTATGTGTTGCATGTCTAAACTGTTGGGTTCTATATAGTATGTATGTTGTATGAGTTAATTAGGTTCTATATGTCATGTAAAGTGTTGCATGTCATAAACTGTAAAGGAGTTATTATATACATGTATGTGTGTATTCTAAACGTATGGAGTTCTTATGTCATGTATGTGTGTGCATGTCTAAATGTATGGAGTTCTATATAGTCATGTATGTGGTGAAGTCTAAACTGTATGGAGTTCTATATAGTCATGATGGTGTGTGCATGTAAACTGTAGGAGTTCTATATAATTTTATGTGTGTGAGTCTAAACTGTATGGATTCTATATAGTCATGTATGTTGTGCATGTCTAATGTTTGGTTCATAATGTATGGTTGCATCTAAATATGGTGTTTATAGTCATTGTGTTGCATGTCTAAACTTATGGAGTTCTATATCATGTATGTTGTGGATGTCTAAACTGTATGGAGTTCTTATAGTCATGTTGTGTGCACGTCTAAACTGTATGGAGTTCTATATAGTATGTATGTGTGTGCATTCTAAACTGTATGGAGTTCTATTTTAGTCATGTATTGTGTGCATGTCTAAACTGATGGAGTTCTATATAGTCAGTTTTGTGGATGTTCTAAACTGTATGGAGTTCTATAATGTCATGTATGTGTGTGATGTCTAAACTGTATGTGTTCTATATAGTGTTATGTGTTGGTTCTAAATGTATGGAGTTCTATATAGTATGTATGTGTGTGCCGTCTAAAACTGAGGAGTTCTAATAGTCATGTATGTGTGTGCATGTCTAAACTGTAGGGAGTTCTATATCAGTCATGTATGTGTGGTTTAAACTGTATGGAGTTCTATATATCATGTATTGTGTGATGTCTCAAATGATGGAGTTCTATATAGTCATGTATGTTGTTGCATGTCTAAACTGTATGGAGTTCTATATAGTATATGTGTGTGCATGTTAAATGTATGGATTTCTATTCTATGTGGTGTGCATGATTAAACTGTATGGAGTTCTATATAGTCATTAGTTGTGCATGTCTAAATGTATGGATCTATTATGCATTTTATGTGTGTGTGTTCTTAAACTGTATGGGTTTTATATCATTATGATGTGTGAGTTAAATGTATGAGTTCTATAAATCATGTATGTGTGGGAGCCCAAACGTATGGGGTTTATAATCATGATGTGGTGATGTCAAAAAATGTATGGGTCTATTATCTGATTGTGCAGTCAAACTGGGATGGGGTTCTATAATTCTGTATTTTTGTATGTCAAACGATGGAGTTTTATAAAATTATGTTTGTTTGGTCAAAAAGTATGGAGTTTCTTATATTAGAAATTTTTTGGAGTCTAAAAAGTATGGAGTTCTTTATATCAGTATGGTGTGAGTCTAAACGATGGATTCTATATATCATTATGTGTGTGCAGTCTAAACTGTATGGAGTTTTTTAATCATGTATGTGTGTGCAGTTAAACGTTGGAGTTCTATATTCATGTAGTGTGGCAGTCTAAACGTTGGAGTTCTATAATTTAGTATGTGTGTGCATCAAACTTAGGAGTTTTATATATCATGATGTTGGAGCAAACGTATGGGGTTCTATATACATGTTTGGGGTGCAGTCTAAACGTATGGGGTTCTATATACATGTAGTGGTGGTCAACTGAAAGGATTTCTATTATCTGGTGTGTGAGTCTAAAAGTATGGGGGTTCTATATATCTTTATTTGTGATGCTAAACTGTATGGATTCTATATATCGTTGGTGGAGTCTAAACGTATGGGGTTCATATAGTCATGATGGTGTGCAGTCAAACTGTATGGAGTTCTAATAGTCATGTTGTGTGTGCATCTAAAAAGTATGGAGTTCTATATGTCAGTATTGTGTGCAGTCTAAACTGTAGGAGTTCTATATAGTCATGTAGTGTGGCAGTCTAAACTTTTGGAGTTTTATAAAACATTTTTTTGTGACCCAAAAATGAAAAGGGGTTTTTTAAATCATGTATGTTTTGCCGTCTAAACGTTGGGGTTCAATATCAAAAGTTGTGTATGCTAAAATGTATGGGGTTCATATATTTTATGATGGTGTGAGCAAAAAATAGGAGTTCTATATTAAGTATGTGTGTGAGCCAAACCCGTATGGAGTTCATTATCATGTATGTGTTGAGTCAAACTGTATGGAGTTCTATATATATTATGTGTTATCAAACTGTATGGAGTTTTAAAAAGTCATGTAGGGTTTACCCAAAAATGTATGGATTCTTAATCATGTATGTGGGCAGTCTAAACGTATGGAGTTCTTATATCAAATTGTGTGCCGTCAAAAAGTATGGTTTCATTGTCATGATTTGTGCAGTTAAACTGATGGTTCTTTATAGTCATGAATGTGGCATTTTAAACTGTATGGAGTTTAATATTCATGTAGTGTGTGCGCTAAACTTTGGAGTTTATATAGTATGTATTGGTTTCTGTCAAAAAGATGAGTTCTATATAGTCATGTAGTGTGTGCAGTCTAAACTGAGGGGTTCTTTGTCATGTATGTGTGTGCAGTCTAACTGTTGGGTTCTATAAGTCTGTTGGGGCAGTCTAAATGTAGGGGTTCTTATAGTCTGTAAGTGTGTGCATGTCAAACTGTATGGATTTCTATTAAATCAAAATGTGTTGCATGCTAAACTGTATGGGGTTCTTATAGAAGTAGGTGTGTTTTCCCCAAACTGTAAAGGGGTTCTTAAGTCATGATTGTGTTTCATGTCAACTTATGGAGTTCGATTAGGTCCAAAAAGGGGTTTTAAAAGTTTTGTGTATTTTGTTTTCTAAAAAAAAAAAAAAAAAAAAAAAAAAAAAAAAAAAAAAAAAAAAAAAAAAAAAAAAAAAAAAAAAAAAAAAAAAAAAAAAAAAAAAAAAAAAAAAAAAAAAAAAAAAAAAAAAAAAAAAAAAAAAAAAAAAAAAAAAAAAAAAAAAAAAAAAAAAAAAAAAAAAAAAAAAAAAAAAAAAAAAAAAAAAAAAAAAAAAAAAAAAAAAAAAAAAAAAAAAAAAAAAAAAAAAAAAAAAAAAAAAAAAAAAAAAAAAAAAAAAAAAAAAAAAAAACTTTGGGTTTTTTGGAGTTTTTCTTAAATTTTTTTAAATCATGTAGGTGTGGCAAAAAAGGGGGCTAAACTGATTTTGGAGTTCAATTTTTTAGTCTGTTGTGGTGCACGTCTAAACTGTATGGGAAAATTTTTTTCCCTTTT
>JAFLJL010002060.1:0-45000 GCA_018398815.1 Conus ventricosus
AAAATACTGTGAGATGGAAAGGGACTCAATCCGCGCCCCTCCTCTCTCCCTATCTGTAAATACGCCCTTGCCTCGTCACTGACTTATTGATCAACATATACATGAGTGTGCTTTATGCAATAAGTACACAAGTGCATGGCTGTACAAATCACAGTTTGCAAACGAAACGCGATTTCATCTATCCAGGGGATCTTACTCTTTTTCATTCTTTCTTTCTTTCTTCTTTCTCGTTTACTTTTGTCCTACTTTACCTTGCCCAACTTCTAGCAGAATGGCTGCTTTCTCATCTCTCTCCCTTTTCTCTCTCACTCTCTTCTCCACATTTTTCTCAGAGAGAGAGAGAGAGAGAGAGAGATACGGATACGGATACGGATGTTTTATTCATATAGGCCCTAGCCCATAATGAAGGGGGTAATGTGAACAAATCTTTTCGAAAAAGAAACAGGAACAAATAAATCAAATATTCATCAAAGTGCAACAGGTAATCGACTAACTGAATATCAAACAGTACACAACAATTAATTCTTAACTGCATACTATACTTCTAATCCTAAACGCCTTGTACAAGAAAACAGCAAAACGTTTTATGGTGGCTTCGTTTGTGGATGCCATAAGTAATGAGAGTCGAAATAAAGAAGGATGCTTAGAATATTTTTGATCAATCAATTGATTCCTCAGATCATTCAAAATAGGACAGCAGAACACAAAGTGGACCTCATTTTCTTCGGCATTTTTACACAACGGACAGAGAAGATCACATTTGCTATGCTTCCTGTAACGATAATAATGAACAAAAATTTCAGAAATACCTAATCTGAACTTTGTCATAATATACCTTAAATGATTGTCCATTTTAATTGATAGATATGATGGAACACAATGCACACTTTTGAACTGTCTGTAAAAAGCAAAACGGTCGCTTTCTTGAATATGACATGACCATTCTTGCCATCTGCAATCGATTAGTCTATTCCGAAATATCCGAAGGAAATCATTCATATTTCCGACACCCTGTTGTAACCACACAAACCAAAACCAAGTTCATATAATCTAACCCTCACATTTGAAACCCAATTTACTCTTCCTCTCGCATCCAAATCATATAACATATTATATGCTTTCCTTGGCAACCTTGAGATTTCCATTTGTGTTATTTTTAGCCAATAACGTATACACTTGATAGCAGAATTCAAATATATCGGATATCTGTTTACTTCGCCATAGATTAAATCGTTAGGTGTTCGCATGCTCACTCGTAAAAACTTCTTCAGCGCAAATAAATGAACATTTTCACAATAAGCAGCAGAATCATAAAGGCCCCAAAGTTCAGCTCCATACAGTGCGATGGGCTGTACTTGAGAGTCAAACAATTTCATAAATAATTTTAAAGATGTATTTTCTAATTTTGATAGCTGTTGCATAATGCAGAGTAATGCACGCTTGGCTCTACTTGCAAGATCTTTACATGCACAAGTGAAGCTTAATTTTTTTTTTTTTTTTTTTTTTTTTTTTTTTTTTTCACATTTTTAATGTCACCTCTCTCATCCCTCCACTCAACAATTCCTTCATTTCTCACACATTCATCCCTCAACATAAACCTGGCAAGGTACTTACTTAAAACAAATTAATTATAAACTCATGTATGTACAGATATAAAGGTAGTTACAATAAAGAGTTCAAATCAAAATATCCTATGACATTTGACATGGTGTTCTTTGTGTTTGAAGGAATGAATGGGAGAATGAGTTGAAATAACTGACCCCATGTATGTTGTGAATTGTATAATTGTGCTATTAAAGTATTAGCAAAGAGGTTTTTTGTTTTTAAACAAACATGCACGCACACACACAAAAAGACATACGTATCATAATAATTGTACCAAAGAACCCAAAAGAAGTCAGACACAATAAAAGAACAAACACGCATATCCCCCCCCCCCCAAAAAAAAAAAAAAAAAAAAAAAAAACCCATCATTACATGAATTGTAAGCAGGATATATAAACTTGCACACACACATATACAAATAACCTCAAAAACTAGGAAAATACCAAAGGGTGGCATGGGTGAGAGGCTGAGAGAGAGGGAGAAAAAAAAAAAAAAAAAATTAAGATGGGTAATTACAACAAAAGAAGGGATGGCTAGTTATGTTAAAAGATACCAGCGTTTACCATTCTCAACTATGTAGCATTATCTAGGTTGGGATACTCAAGTTGGGACCATGTGTACATAAGATTTGTCAAAAAAAAAAAAAAAAAAGTCACAATCATGCTAGGAAATGATAGAGGAATAGGGAAACCAGGTTTTGTCAAATTGATCTGAATCATAGTTCAGAAAGGCTAAGTATTTTTCCAATTTAAATCTATAGCTTAAGATTGTTAGGAAAACATGAAGGTCGGGTGGTTATTTTGTAGTTTACATTTGTAAACATAAAACTTAGCAAACAGCAGAATAAAGTTAAGAACTTTGTCAGTTTCCACATTTTGTTTCATTCCAAACAGAACTAACTCTTTCTCAAAAAACAGATTAGCGCAGTGCTGACATTTCTCCATTAGCAGGTTTTGAAGATTTCTCCAAAACCGCTGCACAATATTACAGTCGAAAAGCATGTGTGTAATCGTCTGTTGTTCCTGATCACAAAAGTTACATAATGGTGAATCCACAATTTTGCACTGAAACAGGTATTTCTGGGTTGGCAGCAATCTATGTAGAAGTCGACATTGGAACCATCTAAGCTGGACGTCAGTAGAAACTTTATAACTATGAAGGAATATTTGTTTCCAATTCAGATTTACAAATAGATTATTCCATTTATTAATAGCAGCGGGAGAGGCATTATTTTCATTTAAAGTTTTTTGTACATATTTGTTGCCTCTTTTAATGCAAAACCAGACTTTTTGGTCTAAGAGTTTATATTGGTTAGTTGTGATAATATTAAGCTTTTGGCAATAGTTGCGAATAGCATTTATTATGCCTTCATACAAGAGAAAGTTTGTTCTTATACCTTGATATTTAATTAAAAATTCATGGAAGGTCATCCAATGCCCATTTTCATTTATCAAGTGTTTAATGAAAAAAATGCCATAATTACACCATTCCTGTACAAAAATAACTTTTTTATCTCTTAAAATTTTAATATTGTAATGAATACACTCTGACATGAAATCATGTACTGTAGTCGGACAGCACTTTGAACACAGTTTCTTGTAGTGTTTCATCACATCATTCCAGAATGGTTATTGACATCTTGCATAATAACATTAGAAAATTCAGCACCAAAGTTTTTTTATATTGTCCAGCTTAGGGAACATATTAATGGTAAATTCCCGCCAACCCGACTCATACATCAATCTTCTCAGCCAACTTACCTTCATAGAAGAAATAAAATTTTTACATTTACATTTTTAATCCACCTTCACAGTACTGCTTTCGAACCACAGATTTTTTAATCTTACTTTTTTTACCGTTCCATAAGAAACTATACAATTCTTTTTTCCAAAGCAACAATAAAATCCTCTGGGGGGTCTGGTAGATTAATCAATAAATGAACAATTTTAGAAAATGCCAAAGTTTTAATAATAGTTATTTTCCGAAAGGAGTTATATTTCTTTTTTTCCAAAAAGCTAGGACTCTTTTTATTTCAAAAAGTTTATCTTCAAAGTTAATCTGTACAATAATATTTGTGTTAGTGGAGAATTTGATACCAAGAATTTTGAAAGTACCTGGATCCCAAACAAAATTTTTGTCCCTCATAAATCTAATTCCACAATTCTTTCTACTCCCCAACCATATTACTTGTGACTTGTCAAAATTGATTTTTAAACCTGAAATTTGTAAAAATTTAGTAAGGACAGATACCGCCTCGGTAAAAGATCTCTCTGAACATCTAGACATAAACTAGTATCGTCAGCAAATTGTGACAGTAATGTTTCCTTGTTAACAACTTTAATTCCTTTAATATGCTCATTAGAACGAATCATTAATGACAGAACCTCAGCACAAATTAGGTATAGGTAAGGAGATAATGGGTCCCCCTGTCTCACCCTCTCTCAATCGGAAACCATGGGAGTACTGGCCATTGACATAAATACTGGTAGAAATTTGTGAATAAAATGTTCTTATCCAATTAATTAAGTGAGGTCCAAACTTGAAAAATTTCAGGCAGTTATGTAAGAATGACCATGAGACGCTATCAAACGCCTTCTCAAAGTCAACTAAAAAAAGCATACCTGGAACATTTTCCTTATCAGTGTACAATAACATGTCATACATCAACCTTATATTTTCTCCAATAAATCTGCCCTTCAAAAAACCTCTTTGACTCTCATGTATGATGTTTGGAAGAACATTTTTCAATCGATTAGCAACACAAGCAGAAGCTATCTTATATGTAGTATTCAACAAAGAGATGGGCGCCAGTTTTTCACAAATCTTTTCGGCTTCCCTTCCTTGGGGATACATATTATGGTTCCCTGTCGCTGGGTAGTTGATAACTGGCCTTTAGCAAAACCTTCATTAATAGAACGTACAAGGAAAGTTCCAATATCTACAAAGAAAAACTTAAAAAATTCAACAGTAAACCCATCAGGCCCAGGACTCTTCAAATTTTTCATCCGTTTCAAAACAGTAGCAGCCTCTTCCAGTGTTATCAAACCCTCTAGTGAGGAGCTCTCCTCCTCAGATAATGCTGGAGCATCCGGAAGCTCTTCAGAAATATTCATATCAGTTACATCTCTAAAGCTGTATAATTGTTCATAAAAAATTTTTATCTCAAGGAGGATACTTTTTTGTTCAGAAATGACTGAACCATCCTCTTTTTCTAAAAAAGGGATAGATTTATCAATAAAACTTCGATTTTCAAGAGTGCAAAAATATTTATTCACCTTTTCCCCTTGCCTTAGCCAGTGAACTCTCGAGCGCATTGCCATGCCTTCAAGTCTGTGATTCCTGATTTCTTGCAATTCTGTTTTTAGGTTTTCTAAATGAGGAATAGTTTCCTCTTGTAAATTCTGTTCAATGTTTTTTATTTTGTTTCTAGGTCATGTTCTCTTTGAGTATCCATTTTTTTCTTATAAGTACTATAAGAGATTGTTTTGCCTTTATTTCCATCATTAATGTCTCAAAAAAGAGACGATCATCAATTTGAAAAAAGAGGTTTTCATTACTAATTTTATGTATATTATCTAAGTTGTATACAGGTAATGCATACTGTTTCTTGGTATCGCTGATCAGCTCTCTAATTTTTGAAACATATTGCTTATCTCTTAATAAACTATTGTTGAATTTCCAAAAAGGTCTGTCGCGTTTGAAATTATCTTTTTTTAAAAGCAATGTGACAAGAGAATGATCGGATCGATATCCAGGGTCGATGCAAACATCATTAACTTCCATCATTAATCCTTCAGTGATCATAAAGTAGTCAAGTCTTGCTTGTTTATAAGAGTGAAATTTCCGCCATGTATAGTTTCTTTTCTCGGGGTATAATTCTCTGTAAACATCGAACAGATTGTATTTTGTCATTATATCATTGATTTTTGCTCGGGTTCTTGGCCGATTGGTGACACTTGTATAATTTCTAACATCCATTTTTAAATTAAGGGCACAATTCCAGTCTCCAGTTATAATTACATGTTGGTTGCCAAAGCTCTCAATGAGTTCACAAACACTATCAAAAAATTCGGGGCTATCACCACTGCTAGGCCGTATAAGTTCACCAAAGTAAACCTTTTTTTTAAGAATGAATATTCATAACAATGTAACACCCATGCTGGTCTCTTATAACATCATGTATCTTGTACTCAAAGTTATTATTAAACAGAACAGCAACACCATTTTTATTAGTTTCCGTACCACACAGCCATACATTATATCCCCAGCTGGCTCGAATAAAATTCTCAGAGTCTTCCTTTAAGTGTGTCTCTTGAAGACAATAAATATGAGCTGCTTTTTTTCTAAGAAAATCAAATACATCTTTTCTTTTTTTATTATTATTTAGACCATTACAATTCAAAGAACAAATTTTAAAATGAAACTATCCTGTGCCATGTTGAGTTCTGGCAAGAAAGGTTAAAGTAGTTAACAGATAATAGCAATAAAAAAAAAAATATAATATAATATATATATATATACATATATATATACACACATATATACATATATACATACATATATACACATATATACATATATATACATACACACATATACATACACACACATATATATAAAAAGGTCTACAAAAGAAAAAAGTAAGAAATACTCAAAAGTGTTGCTAACACTAGAGACACACTTTTTGAAATACAGTGATGTTGCACATCCCCAAAGTTTAACAGAAGCTACCTCAGCCTCAACCTTCCAATGTAATAGTAGGCAAGATTTCACACCCATCATTAATATCAACATCTTATAAATGCACAAATAAAGTGTACATGACCCAGTTACAATCTCACTCTCACACACAAGCCTATCACCTTGATATGAAGAAAATGAAAAAGTAATGTATAACATAAAGACCAGCTTACAAAGCAATGACATAAAACTACACATACATACACACACCAACCTGTTATATAAGGACCCACCGCCCTGCTCCAAACGAGCATTGATGCCAACTATTACAACTACTACTACAAAATCTAGCGCAATGATATGGAAGAAGAAAAAAAAAAAAAAAAAGAAAGAAAAGAAAACACCTTCAAACAACTCGTGTCATGGTCATCTTGTATGACTGTCTTATACGTGATCAAAAATTTACTATCCCTCCATACAATCACATTGTCTGTGGGCAAAGACCAAATACAAATATGTGCCAGAATGATCATCCTCATGATCGTGGGCACCAAAGGAAAGAAGAAGAAGAAATATATGGAAAAAACAAGAATAGTACCACAAGGCTCGGTTTTCTTTCATTACTTTTGTACACTACTACCTTCGACGCAAGGACTGCTCCCCCGACTTGCCAATCCCAAAAGACCTTCACCCCCAGATGTAAACAACGTCCAGTGGGGGAAACAAACCCAAACAAAACAATAACAACAACAACAACAAAAGAATTCGCCAAAGTCGTTATATGTATAAAAAAAAAAAAAAATTGCGCACAGATACAGAAATTACATCAAGTAGATTCCAAATTACAAACCTTTAAGAATTCACGAACTTTCACGATTTTGAACAGAAAATAATCGCAGCTGGTTAAAATAATTTGGTCTACTTACAGTTCGAGCAGACGACACAATGTCAAAGCAAAGGTGGAAGTAACGGCGTGACACACAAAAGAGGAAAGAAACAAAACTAACGCAGTTGCCTAAAATCGGCAAGAGATTTTACTGTCGAGATTCGTCCGGACACCGTCTTCACCACCACTGCACCGTTCTTCGTCCACGCCTGCTGGCAAATGTCCCTCTCGTTCCGCACTGAACATAGCAGCTGATAGGCCCGTGGGGTCAGATCTTCCACCATAGTGACCCCGGTTCCTTTCAATTTCTTGCGCGCGTAGAGCACAGAGTCCCTGACTCGACGGGAAACAAAACGAACAATAATCCCGCGGCAAGAGTTTTTAGACGCATTGGAACCCTGTTTGGAACCGACCCTATGCACTGCCTCAAGGTCTTCTCTCTTCACCTCAATGTTCAGTTTACGGTTGAACAGAGAAAGCACCTTCTCCTCACACTGTACCCCCGTCTCGACGCCCCCACTCTCCGCTTCCTGCATCCCGTAGATACGAAGGTTGTTCCTCCGTACGTAGGCGGAAACGTCCTCGGTACGACGATCGGCCAGCTCTGCAAGGTGCCGAACCTCGGCAAGCTGGGTGGCTGTCTGCTCCTCTCGCTTCCGGGCATCGGTCAGCTCTCGACGAAGCTTCTCGTTCTCAGTCTGGACTGAGAACAGGGCAGCCCTCAGCTCCTCCACCGCAAGAGCCAGCCTGGCAAGTTCTGCTCCGTTGGCACAGAGCTTTGCCATCAGATCGGCATTCGTACATTGCTGGGGTTCTTTTTGCCGGTGAGAATCGCGAGTAGGGGAGAAAACAATGTCCAACTCGTTTGATTGGTTTGGGAGCGAGTCGTTCCCCTTGTCCTCCATTTTGTCCTCTCGCGTCGAAAAACAAATTTAGAAAGAGTCTCTTTCACTGGCCCGGACAGTGGAGTACTAGTTTCCACCTTCTGTTTCTTTGGGGTGTCTTTGTCACTGTTAACACTCGAGTTGTTGGAGGAACTAGAGCCTGAACCTGCACCAGTCTGCGTACGCTGTTTTCTCTTCTTATGGGGCCATAACATTGCACACTGACAACATCACGGACAGTCATTTCAGCAACGATTTCTTCACATCACGCTGACCAAAAGTTCCAAAAACTCGGATGGAGGTGGGCAGTAGATACACTGTTAACTTCGTGGCATTCTTGGTGACCGATCGGTTGTTTAATTAACTAAAATAAGTTAATCAAGAGCAGAGCTGTCAAAAAGACGTCCGACTCATCCGGTTAACAGTGTTCACCCTCCGTGAAGCTTAATTTTGTTGAAAAATATATTCCCAAATATTTATATACGTTAACTACAGGCATCACCACTCCATTGTAAGTCCACTTTTCTCTAATTCCTAAATACCCACCCTTTCTAAACACGATAATGTTGCTTTTTGACATGTTGACTTTTAACTGGAGTGAAGTTGCAGATCGGAACAGACTATTTAGTTGAGTCTGCAAGCCTATAACAGTTTCAGACATCAAAACAACATCGTCAGCCAAAAGAAGTATAAACAATTCTAGAATATCACAGGTAAATTGTGCACCATGTTTTCCAGTTTTAACAACTTCTAAAGTCAACTCGTTAATAAAAAGAGAAAATAAAACAGGACTACACACATCCCCTTGTTTTACACCTGATGTACATTGAATATAATCAGTCATGTTACCCCCACACCGTAACTCTTAGCTTTTACACAGGAATACATGCTTATTATACACTTAAGCAGCTTACCATGAACGCCAGCTTTTAACAGAATAGGCCAGAGAAGAGTTCTATTCACTGAATCGAATGCCTTTTCAAAGTCTATAAAAGCTACATATAACTTACGATTTAAAGAAAAACTGTTTTTGCACAAAGGCCATCAAAGTAAACATATGGTCAACTGTTGAATAATTGCGTTTAAATCCTGCCTGATATTCGCCAGTTATATTATTATCTTCAATCCATCCCTGCAGCCTATGATTGATGATAGTACTATACAATTTGCTGCTCGTGTCACTTAAAGAAATTCCTCTATAATTGTTAGGATTATTCACGTCGCCTTTTTTGTACAGTGGTAGAACAATACATTCAGTCCAACATTCAGGATAAATTCCCTTGTTGAATAAAGAATTAAAGAAGGAAACAAAGAAGTTCAAAATTACATCTGTTTTACATGCATACTTCAACAGTTCACCAATTATACCATCTGGCCCAGCAGCTTTACGGTTTTTAACTTTCCTTAATGCAGTTACTACCTCCTCTTTGGATATTGGACGGTTTAAATAATCATTTTCCCCTTCGTCTTGATTCCACTGAAATTCACGATGATGCTCAAAATCTTTAGTTAGAAGTGTCGTAAAATGTTCATACCAGGTTTCCATACTAATACTGTTCGCTGGTTGTCTTCTTTTTAATGAAACCCGATGTACGTTCTTCCAAAATTCTTTTTGATTCTCTATAGATGCGATCAGTTCTGTCAGTAATGTGTTGTTAAATTGCTTCCGCTTTATCCTTTGCAAATGTTTATACTCTCTTCTCGCCCTACAGTAACTATTACGATCTTCTTTGTCATGTGTACGTTTAAATTTCGTAAGTAAATTACGAATTTTCTTTTATTTTGATGACATTCAGTGTCAAACCAGTCTTTGGACTTCAAATCATTATTAATTCTTATTTCTTTTTTCATACACTCTGCAGCATCTTTAATACATGTATTGAAAATATTCAAGGCTTCATTTATATTGTCATCAATGAGACCGACGGCATAGTTAATTTTCTCATGAATCTGTTGCGAAACAATGTTATTCATGAACACATTAGCATAATCTTCATTCCATACATGTTTTTCCAACGTAAAACTGTTGACAGAAGAATTTGTCTCCGACATGACATTGTCACTACAAAAACTCAAATGAAGTTTCCACAGGCATATGATCAGAGTCAAATCTCTCAGATACTCGTAATTCGCATGAATCACACAACAATGCATACAATTCACATGACATAACAAAGTAATCATTCACACTGCATCCGGTATCTGATATGTACGTGTAGCAACCTTGCTGGTCGCCATAACACATACCGTTGAGAATGCACAAATCAAATGCAGTACACATATTCAACAACTGTTTGCCATAATTATTCAATACAGAGTCTTCTGAAAATCGATTGACACTCAATGGATGACTTGCATGTTGAAAATTCAAAATATCGGAAACTCCTTGACAATGATGTGAAACACTACCTGTACGACTGTTTAAATCCCCGCACAACAATAATATATACATCTTCAACGACTAATAAACAACTGGACAAATAATCTTCCAACAATGCAATGCCATTCTCGGAGTCAAAACATGCATAATAAGGAGAACCTTCTGGAGGTACGTATGAATACACATACAATATATCTTTGTCTACCCCAAACAATGTTTTACTGATGATTAACGCACCAAACATATCTGATTTTATTTCAACCTCTCTGACATATGACACAAATGTATTTCTAACGAGACATAAGATTCCACCTGATCTTCTCCCTTTAGCTGTTAATTTTATTGCAGGTAAAGAAAACATTTATATCCAGAAAATATAGTTGATTTAAGTTCATCAATAAACGTTTCAACTAAACAGATAAAATCAAACGACTGAAGAAATGAGACAAAATCATAGTTTTGTAATTTTGAAAGCATCCATTAACATTCCAATGAAGTAAAGATAATGATCTGGTTTTGTTACTTTCGTTGCTAGCTACATTTTCCCAGCGCCTGTGTTCACCAAAATCATGCACGGAACTTGACACACATTCCAAAGTTGACCCATACCGAGAGTTCTCGTCAGCCGATTCAACACACTCGCTGTCATCCACATTCAAATCCCGTGCATGCTCACTTTCATTCTGGGTCACACTGGGCAATGACACCGGTGTCTCTTTTAGGATAGTTCCCTCACAAACAAAAACTTCAACAAAACTGGGCTGGCCGATTTCCTATTTGAAGTCTACCAGTCTGTCACGAGCGTCAACAGAAAACTTTTTGCCGTCAATTAATAAATAGTTAAACACAATCGTGGCTCGTTTCCCCCTCCTGCCTTGCCCTTTTTAAATGCGGAGTCAGCCTTCGTCGGATCTCCCTGACCCCTTTGAAAAGTCCTCCCCGATGTAGACCTCAGAGCCTTTAAGTTTACCTTTAGCTTTTAGAATGTTCATCTTCTGTTTATAAAGGCACATCGGGCAATCACCGGTGAGTCGGGTCGGGAACTGAGCCGGTGGACACGGTCGAACTCCATGTCATCCGTCAGGTCCAGCTTGTCCGTCAGCAGATCCCGCACCAGGCCCTCGCAGTCTGCACTGGTCTCCCCGTCCCTCCTGGTAGTCCGTAGAAGATCAAGTTGTTCCGCTTGGAACGGCCCTCCAGATCATCGACCCGTTTCTCGCAGTCGTCCAGCTTCTGACGTAGGTTGTTGTTGGTCTTCTGCAGCTCCCCATTTTCTCTTTTCAGCTCTGTCACCTCCTCCCTCAGCTCTCTCAGCTCAGCGTGAAGAGTTGCGTGGTCCTCCCGAAGACTGTGGACTTCCTGCTTCACCGCGTCCAGCTTAGAGTCCGTCTTGTCACTTCTCATGTTCAGGGTGGCCATGAGATCACGGATTGTAGGTTCTGTGGTGGCAGATGAAGGCCCAGAAGTGTGAGAGTCCGTTGACCTCTCCAGACTGACTCTTCGTAAGGAACTTCCACTATGAAGTCGTGTCTGGCGCGTGGAGTCTCTGCTGGGAGGAGGGTTGATGGGTCCCGGGTTTGATTCGATGTCGCCACACCGAAGAAGCAAACTGCCCCACAACAAATACGACAGGAGCAGTCCAAAGGTAACACCGTCCCCTCTGTGTCGAAGTGTGACAATGGCGATGCGGGCAGCAGCCTTTTCTTTAGCCCTTCTTGTCATAAACCCGATGAAGACGGGCAGGAAGCGGCCACAAACACATCGAAAGTGGATGGCAGCAGACGGCATGGCTGATCAGACACCTGTCTGCAGAATCTGGGGGTACAATTCTGTCCTTGTCCGCCACAATCAGCAGTGATTGTCAGAGGTCAAAACAAAGCGTCCTGACAATATTCCCGCAGTTCACTGTCCCCCGAGAGAGAGAGAGAGAGAGAGAGGGAGAGAGAGAGAGAGAGCCAATGCAGGATCTCTAAACAACAGAGCCCAAAGGCGGTCACTCGTGCACACCGAAAGCACTGTAATTATTGCCATAATCCAGCAAGCAGTTCCGAACGTGTTTTTGCTCTATCTGACGTTATGACCTTGCTTTTTGCCCTTACGTGTTTGAATTGTTCACACCTCAACCGGCAGAAGGGTCAAGTCGCAGGCAAAGTTGTAGGCAGAAATCTTTTCCGCCGAGGAAAGGTCTAAATCTGAATTAGTATCACAAGATATTGGTGAAAACCTTAGTTCTCATGGTTTTCACATTGGTCTGATTTTAGAATTAAAAGCTTTGGCCATAGGAAATGAGTTGCTTCAAAATGTCGATTTTTACTGTTCCTCGGTAAAGTCTTAGATCATATGAAGGAATCTCTTTCAAGAACTAAGTAAGAGGTCGAAACGCGTCGTGTTTTGTCTTGTGATTCGTTTGTCCATGTTTTTGTACTCCCAGTTCTTAAAGAACAGGGAGTACTTTAGAATGGGAACGAAGAAATGCTGTCTGTGTGTCTGTGTGTGTGCCTGTGTGTGTGTGTGTGTGTGTGTGTTGTGTGTGTGTGTGTGTGTGTGTGTGTGTGTGTGTGTGTGTCCGTGGTCAAAATGTGTTCCACTCGCTCCAGACAAAACTACTGGGCCGATCTTTCTGAAAGGTATGTTCACTATGGGTCAAGGATGATGACCGATGTTTTAGTTTACCGTTACAGCCGTTACTAACGGCTGTAACGGCCTGTAACGGTTTTTCTTCTCCATGGAATATCTCAGAAAGTACTTGGCTGATCTTTGTGAAAATTAGCAGGTATGTTCATTATGGGTCACGGATGATGCCCGATGTTTAGTTACCCCGTTACAGCCGTTACTAACGGGCTGTAACGGTTTTTCTTCTTTATAGAATATCTCAAAAAGTACTTGGCCGATCTTTCATGAAATTTGTAGGTATGTTATTATGGGTCACGGATGATGGCACTTTTTTAGTTTACCGTTATATGCCGTTACTAGCGGCTGTATAACGGCCTGTAACGATTTTTCTTCTTTATAGAATATCTCAAAAAGTACTTGGCGATCTTTCTGAAAATTTGTAGGTTCTTCATTATGGGTCACGGATGATGCCCGGATGTATTAGTTTACCCGTTACAGCGTTACTAACGGCTGTAAACGGTTTTTCTGCTTTATAGGAATATGCAAAAAGTACTGGCCGTCTTTCTGAACATTTATGGTATGTTCATATGGGTCACGGATGATGGCCGATGTTTTAGTTTACCGTTATAGCCGTTACTAACGGCCTGTAACGGCCTGTAACGCTTTGTCTTCTTCATGGAGTTTCCTCAGAAAAGTATTGGTGATCTTTGTTTAAATTAGCAGGTATGTTCATTATGGGTCACGAATAATGCCCGATGTTTTAGTTTACCGTTATAGCCGTTACTAACGGCCTGTAACGGCCTGTAACGGTTTATTTTTCTTTATGAATATTCAGAAAGTACTTGGCTGATCTTGATATGTACACTTTATTATCCAAAGGATGAGAAATTCATTTGCAAGTTTGTTCACTAATGGGTTACGGATGATGCCCGATGGTTTTAGTTTACCGTTCTAAGTTACTAACGGCTGTAACGGCCATGTAACATGTTTTTTTTCTTTTTAGATATCTCAGACGTACTTGGCCGATCTTGTGAAAATTAGCATGTATGTTCAATATGGGTCACGATGATGCCAAAGTTTAGTTCACCGTTATAGCGTTACTAACGGCTGTAACGGCTGTAACGGTTTTTCTTCTTTATGGAATATCTAGAACGTACGTGCGATATTTCTGAAAATGTGTAGGTCTGTTCATTATAGGTCACAGACGATGGCCGGCTGCTTTCCAGAAGAGCCATTACTTAACGGTTACACCGTCCAAGACGGATTTGCTCTTTATGGAATATCTCACGCGTATTCAGGATAAATGGAGTTGCGTTTTAATGCTTTGAATCTTGTTTTTTTGGCGGTTCGCTAACATTTATTCAGATTTCATTAAAAAAAAAAAAAAGTTTACATCTGTATACATTTGAACCGATTTTAATTGAGTCTGCCGTAAAGTGTTTATGTCTGACATATGCAAGTAGCACCCTATAAACTTTTTTTTTTTTAATTGTTATTATTTTTCTTTAGCGTGTTGTATTTACATGGGAATGACCTGGAGTCTGTCCGATAGTCAGAGATACTTGGATGTAAGGAAGGTGTGCCCTGTGTGCACAAAAATCTTTCTGCTTCTCCGCCTTGTCGAGATACGATGGATGTAGGTGGGGCCCTGTGTGCACAAAGGAGAACGAAGCATTTGTAGTGGGCCCAGTGTGCACAAAGAGATTACGATGATGTAGATGTGGCCCTGTGTGCACAAAGAGATCGATGGATGTAGAAGGTGTGGCCCTGTGAGCACAAGAGATACGATGGATGTGGTGTGGGCCTGTGTGCACAAAGAGATACGATGGATGTAGAAGGTGTGGCCCTGTGAGCACAAAGAGATACGATGGATGTAGTTGTGGCCTGTGTGCACATAGAGATACGATGGATGTGAAGGTGTGGCCCTGTGAGCACAAAGAGATACGATGGATGTCGAAGGTGGGGCTGTGTGCACAAAAGAGATACGATGGATTGTAGAAGGTGTGGCCGTGAAGCACAAAGAGATACGATGGATGTAGGTGTGGGCTGTGTGCACAAAGAGATCCGATGGATGTAGGTGTGGCCCTGTGTGCACAAAGAGATACGTGGATGTAGGTGTGGCCCTGTGTGCAAAAGGAGATACGATGGAAGTAGGTGTGGCCTATGTGCATAAAGAGATACGATGGATGTGGTGGGCCTGTGTTGCACAAAGAGATACGATGGATGTAGGTGTTGCCCTGTGTGCACAAAGAGATACGATGGATGTAGGTGGAGCTGTGTGCATAAGAGATAGATGGATGTAGAGGTGTGTGCCTGTGTGCACAAAGAGATACGATGGAGGTAGGTGTGGCCCTGTGAGCAAAAGAGATACCGATGGATGTAGCTGTGGCCCTGTGAGCACAAAAGAGATACGATGGCTGTAGGTGTGGCCCTGTGTGACAAAGAGATACGATGGATGTAGGGTGGCCCTGTGTGCACAAAGAGATGACGATGGATGTAGGTGTGGCTGTGTGCACAAAGAGAAACGATGGAGTAGAAGGTGTGGCCCTGTGTGCACAAAGAGATACGATGGATGTAGGTGTGGCCTGTGTGCATAAAGAGATACGATGGATGTAGGGTGTGGCACCCGTGTGCACATAGAGTTACGATGGAGGGTAGGTGTGGAACTGTGTGCACAAAGAGATCCGTGGACGTAGGTGTGGCCCCTGTGTGCAAAGAGATACGATGGTGGTAGGGTGTGGGCCCTGTGTGCCAAAGCGATACGATGTGTAGTGTGGCTCTGTGTGCACAAACAGATACGAAGGATGTAGAAGGTGTGGCCTGTGTGCACAAAGAGCAGCAGGCAGACGGTTGTGGGCCTGTGTTGCACAGAAGAGATACGATGGATGCAGAAGGTTGTGGCCTGTGTGCACAAAGAGCTACGATGGACGTAGAAGGTGTGGCCTGTGTGCACAAAAGAGATACGATGGATGTAGGTGTGGCCCTGTGTGCACACAGAGATCCGATGGGACGTAGAAGGTGTGGCCCTGTGTGCACAATGAGGACGATGGATGTAGGTGTGGCCCTGTGAGCCAAAGAGATACGATGGATGTAGGTGTGGCCTGTGTGCACAAAGAGATACGATGGATGTCGGTGTGGGCCCTATGTGCACAAAGAGATACGAGTGGATGTCGGTGTGTCCTGTGTGCACAAGAGTACGATTGGCGTAGAAGGTTGGCACTGTGTGCACAAGAGATACGATGGATGTGGTGTGGGCCTTGTGTGCACAAAGAGATACGATGGATGTAGGGGTGGCTGGTGCACCAAGCGATCAGATGGACGTAGAAGGTGTGGCCCTGTGTGCACAAAAGAGATACGATGGACGTAGAAGGCTAGGGGCAGTGGCCTCATGAGAAAAGAGATTCGATGGGCAGAGAAGGTGTGGCCTGTGTGCACAAAGAGCTACGAGGGATGTAGGTGTTGGGACCCTGTGTGCACAAAGGTCCATGGCTGTAGGTGTGGCACTGTGTGCACAAAGAGATACGATGGATGTAGACGGTGTGGCCTGGTGTGCACAAAGAGATACGATGGATGTAGGTTGTGGCCCTGTGTGCAAGAGATACGATGGCCGTAGGTCGTGACCCTGTGTGCACAAGAGATACGAGGATGTAGGTGTGGTCCTGGGTGCACAAAGAGATACGAGGATGTAGGTGTGGTGTGAGATAACAGAGATACGATGGAGTAGAAGGTGTGGCCCTGTGTGCACAAGCGATACGATGGATGTAGAAGGTGTGGCTGTGTGCACAATGAGATACGATGGCGTAGCAGGTGTTGGGCCTGTGTGCACAAAAGAGATACGATAGACGTAGAAGGTGGGCGCCCTGTGTCACAAAGAGATACGATGGACGTAGAAGGTGTGGCCTGTGTGCACAAAGAGATACGATGACGTAGAAGGTGTGGCCCTGGTGGCACAAAGAGATACGGGGGCTGAGTAGAGGTGTGGCCTGTGTGCACAAAGTAGATTACGATGGACGTAGAAGGTGTGGCCGGTGTGCACAAAGGAGATACGATGGGACGTAGAAGTGTGGCCCTGTGATCACAAAGAGATACGATGGACGTAGAAGGTGTGGCCTGTGATGCCAAGAGATACGATGGATGAAGCAGGTGTGGTCCTGTGTGCACAAGAGATACGATTGGAGTTAGAAGGTGTGGCCTTGAGCACAAACAGATACGATGGAAGTAGAAGTGTGGCCCTGTGTGCACAAAGAGATACGATGACGTAGAGGTGTGGCCTATGTGACAAAGAGATACGATGATGTAGAAGGTGTGCCCTGTGTGCCCAAAGTGATACGATGGATGTAGAAGGTGTGGGCCCTGTGTGCCAAAGAGATACGATGGATGTAGAAGGTGTGGCCTGTGTGGCACAAAGGAGATACGAGGGATGTTGAAGGTGTGGCCTGTGAGCACAAAGAGATACGATGATGTAGGTGTGGGCTGTGTGACAAAGAGATCCGATGGATGTAGGGTGCCTGTGTTGCACAAAGAGATACGGATGGATGTAGGTGTGCCTGTGTGCACACAAGAGATACGATGGATGTAGGTGTGGCCCTAGTGCAGAAAGAGATACGATGGATGTAGGTGTGGCCCTGTGTGCACCAAGAGATACGATGGATGTAGGTGTGGCCCTAGTGTGCATCACAAAAGAGATAAAGATGGATGTAGGTTGTGGCCTGATGTGATAAAGAGATACGATGATGTAGAGGTGTGGCCCTGTGTGCACCAAGAGATACGATGGAGTTAGGTGTGGTGTGCGCACAAAGAGATTCGATGATGTAGGTGTGGCCCTGTGAGCACAAAGATGATACGATGATGTAGGTGTGGCCTGTGTGCCACAGATATACGATGGAGGTAGGTGTGGCCCTGTGTGCACCAAAGAGAACGGATGGATGTAGGTGTGGCCTGTGTGCAAAAGAGATACGATGGATGTAAGAAGGTTTGGCTGTGTGCACAAAGAGATACGATGGATGTAGGTGTTGGGCCCTGTGTGCATAAAGAGATACGATGGAGTAGGTGTGGCCCGTGTGCACAAAGAGTACGATGGAGTAGGTGTGGCCCTGTGTGCACAACGCACGAGGACGTCGTTGGGCCCTTGTGTGCCAAAGAGATACGATGGATGTAGGTGTGGGCCTGTGTGCACAAAAGAGATACGATGGATGTAGGTGTGGCTCTGTGTTGCACAAACCGATACGATGGATGTAGAAGGTGGGCCTGTGTGCACAAAGAGTTCCGCTGGATGTAGGTGTGGGCCTGTTGTGCAACAAAGAGATACGCATGGATGCAGAAGGTGTGGTGTGTGCACAACGAGATACGATGGACGTAGAAGGTGTGGCCCTGTGTGCACAAAAGTTACGATGGATGTAGGTGTGGCCCTGTGTGCACAAAGAGCTACGATGGACGTAGAAGGTGGGCCTGTGTGCGCAAAGAGATACGATGGATGTAGGTTGTGGCCTGTGTGACAAAGAGATCGTGGATGTAGGTGGCGCCCCTGGTGCACAAGAGAAGGTACTTGGATGTCGGTGTGGCCTATGTGCACAAGAGATACGATGGATGTAGGTGTGGGCCCTGTGTGCACAAAGAGCTACGATGGACGTAGAAGGTGTGGCCTGTGTGCACAAAGAGATACGATGGATGTAGGTGTGGCCCTGTGTGCACAAAGAGATACGATGGATGTAGGTGGTGGCCCGTGGCTACACAAGAGATACGTTGGCGTAGGAAGGTGTGGCTGTGTGCACACAGAGATCCGATGGACGTAGAGGTGTGGGGCCTCTGAGCACAAAGAGATACGTAGGACGTAGGAGGTGTGGCCTGTGTGCACAAAGAGATACGATGGATGTAGGTGTGGGCCCTGTGTGACACAAAAAGAGTACAATGGATGGTAGGTGTGGCCTGTGTGCACAAGAGATACGATGGATGTAGAAGGTGTGGGCCCTGTGTGCACAAAAGAGATACGATGGATGTAGGGTGGCCTCTGTTGGTGCACTCAAAGGATACGATGGACGTAGGTGTGACCTGTGTGCACAAGAGATACGATGGATGTAGGTGTGGTCCTGTGTGACAAAGAGATACGAGGATGTAGTGTGGCCTGTGTGCACAAGAGATACGCGATGGATGTAGAAGGTGTGGCCCTGTGTGCACAAAGAGATACGATGGAGTGAAGGTGTGGCCCGTGTGCACAAAGAGATTTTACGATGACGTAGAGGTGTGGCCCTGTGTGCACAAAGAGTAGCACTATACTCTTAGGTGGGCCCTGTGTGCACAAAGAGATACGATGGTAGTAGAAGGTGTGGGCCTGTGTGCACAAAGAGATATGTTGGACGTAGAAGGTGTGGCCCTGTGTGCACAAAGAGATACGATGGACGTTGAAGGTGAGGCCCTGTGTGCACAAAGAGATACGATGGACGTAGAAGGTGTGGCCCTGTGTGCACAAAGAGATTACGAATGGCGCAAAGAAGGTTGTGGCCTGTGTTCACAAAGCGTACGATGATGGACGTAGAAGGTGTGGGCCCTATGTGCACAAAGAGATACGATGTAGGTAGAAGTGTGGCCCTGTGTGCACAAAGAGATACGTTGGACGTAGTAAGGTGTGGCCTGTGTGCACAAACGTACGATGGACGTAGAAGGTGGGGCCCTGTGTACACAAAGAGATACGATGGCGTAGAAGGTGTGGCCTGTGTGCACAAAGAGATAAGATGGATGTAGCAAGGTGTGGCCCTGAGTGCACAAAGAGATACGATGGATGTAGAAGGTTGGCCCTGTGTGCACCAAAAGAGATACGATGGATGTCGAAGGTGTTGCCCTGTGTGCCAAAGAGATACGATGGATGTAGAAGGTGTGGCCCTGTGTGCACAAAGAGTTACGATGGATGAAGAAGGTGTGGCCCTGTGTGCACAAAACTCTTTGTTTGCGGCCACCACTGAAAATGGTGAAACATCCTTTAATGTTTCGACGGATTTAAAAGGTTTTTTTCCCATCCTTTTTGTATCCCAGTTCTTATAGAACAGGGAGTACTTAACAATGGGAATGAAGAAATGCTGTCTGTGTGTGAGTGTCGGGCCTGTCTGTCGTCCGTGGTCAAAATGTGTTCCCTCGGCTCCCGACAAAACCGCTGGACCGATCTTTCTGAACTGGTAGATCTGTTCATTAGGGTCACGGATGATGTTCGTTGTTTTATTTTTTACAGAATCGCAGTTATAACGGCTATTTAATGATAATTTTGTGATGTAAGTTTAAGCAATAACGGTTTATAAAATAAGTGTAACCAGATTGTCTTCTTCTCTTCTAAATATGGTTCACTCAAAACGAGTAGATCACCATCGCGCAAGCGTAGTTCTCGGTAGTATAGGGGTCGAGTTTCTCAGGCCGGTCACGTGGGGTACTGTGGTCATTTCCTTTTCCCCCCCCCCCCCCCCCTTTCCCCTCCGCCGTGAGACAGCATTTATTTTTTTTCATTTTCTCTTAAATAGCAAAATTTTATCACCAAAAGGGGAGAAATTGTAATATTGAATGATTTTTTTTCTTCTTTCTTCTTTTTGTTGTTGTTGTACTACTGGGAGTACGGTTATCTGCTTTGGCATTTTTTTTTTTTTAAACCTCGTCTATAAAAGTGTTCCGTGGTCTTTTGAAGCATTTCTGGCGACTTTATCAACCACTTCGTTTGTCTCGAATGTCCAATGCACGGAATCAAGCAAAAGTTGTGTATAACAATTCATGTCAGAGATTAAACACTTCATGCGCAATAATTCAGAGCAGTGGTCACAACCCTCCGGTCGCGGTGAAAACGTATGAAACATCGTGCTGTACGCTCATTATGGCCGAATTGTGTTTTGTGAGTTTTGTATCAGTGAATTGCGTTTACGAGTACAAAATACTCATGACCCAGAAAGCCGTGACAATGAAATCAGGTAAACAGTCGCTATTAAGTTCAGCTTCCAATGTCGTGCGCCTTTGCAAAGCAGTCTTTTTCCGGTTCTACATGATACGATAGGTGGATGTGTTACAGCGGTATTGTGGCTAAGACAATATGTTGTACGGGGTAGTGGTCGCGGTGTACAGAAATACTGGTTTCAAGTTTGATAAAGATTGGTTATTTTCTGAGTGTACGTTGGTATCGGAGGACGGGAACTTTAATATTAAGAGGACTGTCACGCGGTGCGGCCAGGTACGGAGGCAGACTGCTTGTGATGTGTCTTGGCGTGTGTGAGGTTTATCGATAGGTGACGGGTGGTGGTACCTCGGATAGACACGTCTTGTAGAAGTTCACTTTGGTGTTCCGCTTGGAACTAAACTGGGTGGATGGGCGGAAAGGAAAAGTAGGGATCATTATAATAATAAGAGTTGTTCTTTTGTTCAATTATTGTTAAAGATTTGCGGGTGAATTCATGATTGTGTTGGTTACTTGGTATAGGTTATTACGATTGGAAAATAAGAGAAAAAAATAGCAGATGATAAGAATAAAAGGGTGTTTAAGATATTTGGGAATTGTGCCTCAGAAGCCTACATTTGATGTATATATGTATGTATGTGGTTGTTTTAGTCGACGGGGTGCGTCAGTATTCAAGATGTTTTCCGCAGCATTGTGGTGTCGGTAGACAATGTATAGCAGCGCTCGGAAATCCTTGTCGAGTTTATGTAATTGGTGATTGTCCAAGTGCTTGATAATTTTTGATGACATTTGTAGAATTGTGATTGTGCCTGCTAGGAAATTAGGATACCCGGGTTCAATTCTATTATTTTGGTTTGCTTGAAATGTGTTTGATTCTATTAAGCATGTTACTGAGTAATCGATCCTGAATTGTGACCGGTACTGTCGTCACTAACGGTGGATTGTTCGTTTGTTCGTTGCAGTGAATATGATTTAAAATTTCTTATTGAATCATTGTCTTGGAGACCTCGAGGGGAAATGAAGTCGTGGGCATGTAATTCAGATAGTGTAATCACTTTTATGAAGGAATGGTTATAATTATGTTGTGGCTGTTGATGGAAGTGGAAAGTCAATGAAATTGGTTTACATTTTGTAATGGGGAAAATTTCTGGTGTGGAGAATTTTGATGTCAAGGTGGCTGGTTGTATAAGTCATGATTTAAAATTCCAATTAGCTGTCGCACTTTGGGTTGTGACATGTAAAAAACTGAGAATCATTTACTTTAGTGAAGCAACAAATAAGTATAACTGTATTCTTCTGTGGTAGTAAACATTTCCTTTTGCACAGGGTTCGGCGAGTTTATGTACCCCCCTACACGGCAATCCGTGAGGGTCGGCCTCTCAGGTGGTGGAGTGGCACCGCCATCCCCACTGTCATCCTGCCCCTTCTCTGCCGGAGTGGAGACGCACCCGGAGCCGGCAGGAGCGTTCCGGTCGGGACGTCATCCCTCTTCCACAGTCCGAGGGTGTGGCATTACTGTCTCTTCAACTGTCTCGTCAGGGTGGCAAGCGTCTTGAGGGCCCACCGCAGTATTACATCAGCGTGTGACTCGCGGGTGGGTTGGTGCCGGTAGGGAGGGAACTGCGTCTTCGTGTCACAACGTTCCTCTCCTATCAAGCGCTTCAGTGAAGGTTTTGTGTTTTGGGGTGCAAAAGGGAGCGCCGTCAAGCAGACCGACGGTTTCACAACCATATGGGGAAAAAGCTGTTTTTGCGTTTGTTGTTTTTTTGTGTGGTGGTTTTGTTTTTTTTTTAAAGAATTTTTGTTTTGCTGTGTCAAGTACCCCCCGGGGACTTCGGAAGAAGTTTGAAAGTAAAACAGTGGGGCGGGTTATTGAACATTGGGGGTTGAACATTTGTGGGTTAAGCTTTTGTGCCCCGGGGGTTTTGAACCGGCATATAAAAATTACAAAAAAAAATAAAATTGGAAAAAAGGGAATCGCGGGGCATCTCGGGTTTATGGGTATAAACCTTGTTTGGGATTTCACCCGGGGGGTTCCCGGGGGATGTGGAGTCCCCCTTGTTCCTTTTCGGGTTTTACCCTTTGGGGGCGAGGTGTGTATTTTCCTCCTGGGGAAAAGGGTTTGTTAATGAAAACGGCAGCAATCGTCAGGGGTACAAAGGGGCCATTGTTGAGGGTGAGTATTGATGTTTTGTTGGTCTTTTGGGGTTTGTTTGTTTTTTTTTTTTGTGTTTTGTGGGGGGAAAACCTCCCTGGTCGGATTATAAAGGTATTGGTGTTTCATCTCCCCTTTCGGGGGGTGGGGTGCTGTTTTGAATGCAAAAAAGCCTTCTGTTGTGCACTGTTTTTTTTTTTTGTGTGTTTTTGTTGTGTGGCGTTCTACTTAGAAAAGGGGGGAAAGGGGGGGAAAGGGGATATATTAATACAAATTTTGTCAATGTCTTAACGTGACAGACATCCTGAAAAGGGCTTTTTTTCAATTGTTTAAAAGGGTTTTTGCTGCGCCTGCCAACCTGAAACCCAAACTCAAAAAGAAAGTTTTATTGCGAGTGGAAAAAACCATGGAATACACCCGGGAGCTTTTTCCCCTTTTAAAAAAAGGGGATGGGGGAGAAAAAAGGGTTGTGTGCAAAAGGCACCCAAAGTTTTTGCTTTCAACGTCTACCCCGTCCCCCCTTTGACATCACCTTCTTCAGACGGACAACAGTTTCTTTTAAAAAATTACACAGTCCCCAGCTCTGCACACCTCTTTCGCAGGACAAAAGTCTGCTTTCAAAGTCTACCAGTCCCCCTCGACTCCCCCTCTTCAACGGACAAAAGCGCTATGACCAAAAGCATGTCACCCCCTGTGACAAAACAAATTTAACAATAACCGACCGGGATCCATCAAGCCCCCCCCCCCGCCTTAAAAAAACAGTCCTCAATCACTGCGCTTTTTCACCCTTCTTGACAAGGGGGAAAAAAAAAGTTGAAAGTGTTGACAGTATTTTCTGTGCTAGAAGGTATTCCTATTCCATTTTTATTTCAAAAAGCCACAAACTTTACAAATTTTGAGGACCCAACTGGACTGCTTTCCCAAAACCCCCTCTATAGTAGCACCATGAATGAAAGCCAACTTCATCATCATGGTGTCACAAAGGTATGGCAAATTTTCTGTATTCTTAAATACCCACAATGTTTCCTGTGATTTGTCTTTGAAATCCTTGTGGACATTGAATTTCATTTTCTTAAAAACACTCCCCCCTTTTTTATGTTCTTTTTTTAGGGGAAAACAGATACATGTTTTTACAAGCTTTCAAGCCCCAGTCTTTCTTCCACTTTCTGTCCAAAAAAAAACCCCCATTCCCCTGGATGGAAAAAACGCAATACCCGATTCCCCTTTAAAGTTTGAAATTATTTTTTTTCATATTTATCTTTTTTTTTAGGTGACAAGAACTACCCTTTCCCCTCCAGGGGGGGGAACTTAGGAGGGCTGTTGGCTATTGGGCCCAAGCTCTGGGATAAATATGGTCAGCCTAAGCTTTTTTCAGTCCGAAAATGAACGGGTTTTTCAGGTGAGAATTCCCCCCCCCTTTTTGAAAATTTATATTGTTTACGGGGAAGTGAAGAAAAGGAAATTTGCTACATAAAGTAGCTTTTTTATTACTTCCCCTCAAACTCAACCACCCTCCCCCCCCCCTTGGCCGAAGAGGGGGGGAAAACGAATTTAGTCACCCCCGGTGCAATGTTTTTAAAATCACAAGAGAGGTTACTCTGTGGTGGGTTTTGGGGAAAGGGAACAGTGAGCTCCCCTCTGCCCATTTTTAGCCTTGTTCCATGCAGAGTGGACATCAGGCATTTGTTTGACAGCTAAGTATATGTTCCATGCAGAGTGGACATCAGGCATTTGTTTGGACAGCTAAGTATATGCAGAGGTTCCGCTAGACTATAGACTTTGCCGGTACTTGGTACGACAACAACAAAATTTCCGGTACAAGTCTTAAATCACCCGGTACCGCGCTTGGCTGCCTGCCATGCACTACACACTCAACCGCGATTCTGGGTCACGCGAACGGCGATAGCGAGCGGCCTACCGGCATGGATAGCACGTAACAGGCTTGTCAGTGACAGCCTTCAGTCAACTGAACTCAACAGAAAAGTCGACGGAGAGAGTAACATGCAAAAAAATCATAAATGAAAACAAAAAGCAAAAACAAAAAAACCCAAACCAAACCAACCAACCAAAACGTAACTTGAAAGAAAAACAAACAAACAACAAAACAAACTTAACAAACTTCTCACTTACCTATCCACACGTGCGAAAGAATTCCGTCAGTGTTCGTCAACGAACCCCTTTCAGTTACTCAAAGTGATGTTGAAAACAGCGACAGTCAATTGAAAACTGGGTCGGGGATTACCGCAAGTTCAATCCAGGGTCAGACTGTCAGCATGACACGCACACCATCCATACGTCTCTACTGAAAAAAAGGGGGGCAAAGGTCCTGGGACTGAAAGGAAGGGGGAAAGAGGATGATAGTCAGATGTATTGTTGTCGGCATGGCATGGCTTATTTCCTGCCTGCCATCCCCGCTCACTCGCTGACAGGCGGAGAGGACAGACAGTGCAGGGATAGAGGAGAGTCAAGCGCTCAGATGTTCTGCCGGTACACGGTACCGGCGGCTTTTATTTTTTTCGGTACAAGGCAAATATTTACCGGTAAAAACCGGCATATGCGGTCTAACGGAACCTCTGATATGTTCCATGCCGAGTTGGAGATCAGGCATTTGTTTGGACAGCTAAGTATATGTTCCATGCCGAGTGGAGATCAGGCATTTGTTTGGACAGCTAAGTATATGTTCCATGCCGAGTGGAGATCAGGCATTTGTTTGGACAGCTAAGTATATGTTCCATGCCGAGTGGAGATCAGGCATTTGTTTTTGGGCAGCTAAGTATATGTTCCATGCCGAGGTGGAGATCAGGCATTTGTTTGGACAGCTAAGTATATGTTCCATGCAGAGTGGACATCAGGCATTTGTTTGGACAGCTAAGTATATGTTCCATGCCGAGTGGAGATCAGGCATTTGTTTGGACAGCTAAGTATATGTTCCATGCCGAGTGGACATCAGGCATTTGTTTGGACAGCTAAGTATATCTGATGTGTGGCATTGTTCCATGCCGAGTGGAGATCGGCATTTGTTTGGACAGGTAAGTATATCATAAAACTACTTTCGGTAGTAAAACTCCTTTTCTCAAACTTTGATGGCCTTAAAAAGAGGACCTCCGTTTCCCTTAACCTTCAATGACCACACGTTACCCTGCGTTCCCTGACTGCTGTAGTGATTAGTTTCTATTACCTGGTCAATGAAAGGCGTCAGAGGGGTGTTGGCAATGCCGCATGCTGACAGGCATCAGCCAGGGGCCATGTGTTTGTCATTGATGTCCTCCACCACTGATGACATGTTGACCTGGACACACACACCACACAAAGGTGTACACACACACACACACAGAGGTGTATACACACACACACACACAGAGTGTATACACACACACACCACACACACAGACAAAGGTGCACACACACACACACACACACACAAAGGTGTACACACACACACAAAGGTGTACACACACACACACAGAGGTACAACACACATACACATACAACACACATGTACACACACGTAGAGGCACACACACACACACACACACACACACAACACACCACACACACACACACACAACACACAAAGTGATGTAGAGGTCTGGAAGCCAGACAATTCCAGAAGAGATTCCCACCTCTCCCCCCACTAATGAAGCATGGGCCTGAGTGCTAGTCTTCAGCGTCACATCATGTCTTCAATACTTTGGGACACATGTCCACTGGCAGCTTGCATGAAGGGACAGACAGCAAAGGCATGAGACAGACTTGAGTTACTATCTGCCAGTTAGCAGCTTCTCCAGTTTCTCGTCGTATGTAGATGCATTTGCTCTGATTGGACTTTCTTCCTTGTGGACACTGTGTGTGTGTGTGCAGACTGTTTTAGTGTGCATCACAGTGTGCGTCTTTGTACGTGTGCATGTGTGTGTGTGTGTGTGTGTTGTGTGTGTGTGTGGTGTGTGCAGTACTGTTTTAGTGTGTATCACAGTGTGCGTCTTGTCGTGTGCATGTTGTGTGTGTGTGTGGTGTGTGTGTGTGTGTCGTGCGTGTTGTGGCTGTTTGATGGAAGTAGGAAAGTCGAATGAAATTTGTTTACAATGTGGTAAAGGAACATTTCTGGTTTGAAGAATTTTGATGTCAAGGTGGCTGGTTGTATAAGTCATTATTATAAAATTCCCAATTAGCTGTCGCACTTTGGGTTGTGACATGTAAACACTGAGAATCAATTACTGTTAGTAGTGAATCAACAAAAAAGTATAAGCAGTAATTCTTACTGTGGTGATTAAACCTTATCTTTTGCACAGGTATCTGGCGATGTTTTGAGGACCTACCCTACACGGCCAAATCCGGGAGGGTCGGCCTCTCAGGTGGTGGGATTTGGCACCGCACATCCCCACTGGACATCCCAGGCCGCACTCAGCTGCGGAGTGGAGACGCACCCGGAGCCGTCAGGATGCGTTCCGGTCGTGACGTCATCTCTCTTCCACAGTCCGAGGGTGTGCAGTCCTTCTGACTTCCACGTCTCCTTCAGGGTGGGCAAGCGTCTTGAGGGCCCACCGCAGTTTCCATCAGCGTGTGAACTCGCTGTTGTGGTTTGTGCCCGTTAGAGGGAACTGGCGTTTCTTCGTGTCACAACGTTCCTCTCCTTTCAAGCGCTTCAGTGAAGGTTTTTGTGTTATGGCGGTGCATTAGTGTAGGCGCCGTCAAGCAGTCCGTTTTCATAAACCATATCGGGAAACGGCTGTGTTGCCGTTGATTGTTTTATTTTGTGTGTGGTTTTGTTTTGATTGTTTTTTTTTGGAGAAGTTTTTTTTTGGGGGGGGTTTTGTTTTTGCCTGTGTCAAGTACCCCGCCAGGGACTTCGGGATGAGTCTATTAAAGTATTCTTTATTTTTTTGTTTATTTTTTATATTTGAATTTTATTCTGGTGGTGTGCGGGGAGTACGATGAACAATTGGAGATGAACCATTTGGAGTAAGCTTTTGTGTCCGGGTGGTTTGACACCGGCATAAAAAAATTAAGCAGGAAAGATACATTTGGAAAAGAGACATCGCGTGGGCATCTCAGGTTTATGATGTAGTCAACTTGTTTGTATTTTATCAGCTGTTGTTACCAGGGGATGTGATGATTCACCCTTATCCCTACGGTATTAGCCATTAGTGGGCTAGGTGTGTATATGTGCCTCCTGAGGTAAGGGTTTGTTATATGTAACGTGCAAGGCACATGCGTGCACGGGTATGCTTAAGGGTGCCAGTGTGTTGATGGTCGAGTATTGATAGTAATTGTTGGATTCTTTTTTGTTGTTTTGTTTTTTTTGTGTGTATGTGTGGGGAAAACTGCCTATGTGTCCAGATATAAAGGTACTGGTTTTTTTCATCTGCCATTCTTGTGGGTGAGAGTGCGTGTGTGAATGCATATAAAGCCTTCTGTTTGTGCACCTGTATTTTCTTTTGTGTTGGTGTTTATGTGTTGCGTTCATACTTATAAAAGGGGTGAAATGGTTGGTATAGCGGGATATAATAATACATATATCGCCTGTCTACTGTCTTACACAGAGACAGAGAGAAGAGAGATACAAGACAGAGGCCGAGACAGAGCAGCAGATACAGACACAGAGAGAGAGACAGAGACAGAGAGACAGACACGCAGACAGACAGGACCACACACACACACACACACACCACACACACACACAACACACACACACACACACACACACACACACACACACACACACACATCAGAGAATCCAAACGATCAAGAAATGCGGATGACTTACAGATAGATCAGACAGCATGCATCGTACGTTCACTGGCAGAATGTGAGAACAAGAAAAGCACGGAGTGTGTAGGATGTACGGACATTGTCTGAACCTGTATCCCAAACACTTGGCCGACAACGGAGTGTGTCGGATGTCCGACGACTTCTCAAGATGCTGCCTTGCAGCCCTCCCTCCAGCCCATCGTTCCTAGGAGGGTAGCCGGAGGGAGGAGGATGGACCGTCCGTGTCTTGGCAATCTCAGTGTTGCAAAAATAGTAAAGGAAGTGGACCAAATCCTGTTGACTTGCATCGTGAATGCAAAGGAGGTGTGGGAGATGGACACAGAGAGAGAGAGAGAGAGAGAGTGAAGGGGTGGGGGGGTGGGGGGGTGGAGGGGGGGGGGGGGGGGGAGTGGAGGGAGGGAGAGAGAGAGAGAGAGATGAGGAGAGAGAAGAGATAGAGAAAGGGAGAGAAAGAGAGAGAGAGAGAAACAGACAGACGACCTACAGACAAACAGAGACAAGATAAACACCACATGCTGACAGACGCAAAGCCAACCAGCCAATGATGGATTGAGAGAGAGAGAGAGAGAGAGAGAGAGAGAGAGAGAGAGAGATAGAGTAGACAGAGAGAGAAGACAGAGACATAAAGAGAAGACAGAGAGAGAGAGACAGACAGAAAAGGAGAAAGACAGACAGACAGACTGGCAGAGTTTAGTCAATTAGAGACAGAGACCAGAGAGAGAGACAGAGAGGAGAGAGAGACAGAGATAGAGAGAGAGATACACAGACAGACAGACCAGACAGACAGAACAAGTCATAGATTTAGAGACAATTATAGACAGAGAAGAGAGAGTGGGGGAGCAGTTGGGCCAGACAAGACAGAGAGACAGAGGACAGAAACACAGGACAGACAGACAGAGAGAACAGAGAGACTTGTTCAGCGAGAGGAAAGAAAGAGACACAGAGAGAAAGTAGAGCTCATATTATTTAATGCCTAAATGCCATAGCACCTTAACAATGGAGAATATACCACAGTGAGGCAATGTCGCAAAACTGATATCGCTATTTTTTATAATCTATACATACTTGCGCCTTCTTGAAATGGCTTGAACTAAAAATGCATTGCTAATTGTTTTTTTCTGGTTTTTTCTGACACATTAAGAAGGTTTAAATATGAAAAGGCATGATTATTGAAATACTTTCGTGGGATGAAAATGCCAGAGACAAGATAAACATAAAGAAGCAAATGAGCGAGAGAGAGAGAGATAGAGAGAGGAGGGAGAGGAGAGAGAGAGAAAAGAGAGAGAGAGAAAGATAGATAGAGAGAGAGAGAGAAGGAGATAGAGAGAGAGAGAGAGAGAGAGAGAGACAGACATATTAGGGACACAGAGATAGAGAGAGAGAGAGAGAGAGAGATGAGATATGAGATAGAGATGAGAGAGATCAAAGGGAAAGAATCCTTTGAGAAAAATTTCATTGAGTCACTGTTTCCTTGTTAGCAAAAACGGAATGAGAAAAACCTTCTGTCACTCCATCCCTGCCCCCCCCCCTATTCTCGCTCTCTCTCTTTCTGTGGGTTAGATCGTATCGATCTACATTCAGTCTGCCTATCTCCTTCTGTATGTGTATGCATTTGTCGGGTCAGACTGTCTGCTGGTCTGCTGTTTTCTGTCTATCTGCTGTCTGTCTGTCTGCCTGTCCAGTTCCATCTGCCTGCCATGCAGTCCTCTCTCTCTTATCCGTCTACCTGGTCTGTCTATCTCGTTTTTTCTTTCTATATTTCTTTCTCATTATGTTTAACTTCCCTGTCTCTCTGTCTGTGTGTTGGTCGCTTGGACGTCTTGCTTCCCTCCCCCCCCCATCTCTCCTCTCTCTCTCTCCTCTCTCGCTCTCCTCGTTCATCATCTATCATCATCTCTCCTCACTCTCTCACTTCTCTCTCTCTCACTGCAGTCAATGGCCGCTCAAAAGCTCGGGCAGTCTGACATCCTCATCACTCCTTGGAAACGGCCGTGATAACCAAGATTTATGACAGCATCGCACAGCACCTCTGCTATGGCCACGGCAACCATCAGAGTCCATAAACAACACCAGTCGACACCACAGCGCCGTCCAGCAATGAAGGAGAGAGAAAGGGTTGAAGGTGAAATAACAACAGCTGATCTTCCCTTGGATCGAGTCTATAAGCCATGGTCACTGGGACAATAATTCAAGAATTTTCAAAATCTATGAAGGAAAATCGTCGTTTCCGCAGAATGGAAATACGAATTAATGGGTGATACGATATCCAAGGAAAATCAGGAACGCTTACAACAAAGAGTGGTGCTTAAAGAAATGTACATGTTTATATATATTCTTCGGCCATGATTTATAACTTAATGTGTCAGAAAAAAACTCACAATAAAAAAAAAAAAATGCTCGCCACTGAGCATCTTTGTTTCTATACGATTAATGTTATCCATGATATTATGCATTTTTGTGTAAGCTTAAAACCCCCCTAAACAAACAACAACCAACAACAACCACAATGTAATTTCATGAGCATATTTGTCTCGTCCTGAATTATACTTGAAATGAATTATATAGATTTCAGACCCTTTCAGAGGGTGATCCTCAGAATTTCTGAAGTCCTTGGTCAGACCGTGTGGAAAGGCACGGAAATCGCAAGTTTCAGGGGACTGTGTGATAGACGGTATGTGGTGGTGCCCTCCTCCAAACTCCACTTTTTCTGCACTCCACAACTAAGCGCTTCGTTTGCCGTCACATGGGGGGTGGGGGCTTAGGAAGTGGTGTCCTGTGTATGTTGGACCAAACATGGCACACAGAACACCACGAAAGATACATATCAGTGCAGTGACTCCACCAGAGTGTTGGCTCATGACGACTTGACACTCACTGCGCCCTGTGTGTTGGCCTTGGCTGTGATTGAGTCCAAGCCAGCAGACGCCCTGTGGACGGGAAGCTGAAAACATTACATGGGGGCAGTGCCGACTAAGTGTCGATGGCCAGAGAAGACAGAGACAAAAATTCGTAAAGACCATTTTTAGTTTAGAATTCAGACTTTCACCCATAATTCTGACCACCATGAAGACACATTTACTAAGTCATTCCTTCTATCATTATCCAATCATTCATTTTTATATACTTCAAGCACACCAGTTCATTCTCAGTTCTTTCTCTCAACAGGACATGGACCTGAGAAATTCCCAGACCAAACGTTTCATGCTCATCAAACAAACACGACGGTTAAAAGATGTTTCATATCCGCTTATCCTCCCTTATCCTCCATTGCTGTTATAAACGCTCACAACAGCCCAAATCATTTCCAGCTTTCCTCCCATCTCTATCTTCAGATTTGAAGTCAGCATCACTGTCTGCTCAATCCAGAAATCGCCACATAGAATCAAAAGGAGAGTCACAACAGAACAAAAGAACAATCTGTGATGTCCTATAAAAAAAAAATGCTGGACGTGCTTGAAATCAGTGCTGCTCGATTCAGAAGATCCTATCTGAAAGGAAGACATCACCCCAGAAGTATCTGATTTTGATGGTACATCAGTGGGCAACCTCGTCTCGCTCGAGTTAGCATTCCCAGAAAATCACTTGAAGGAATGAAATGATAATATGTACACGACAATTTATTGCATCTCTCACATTAATAAATACAAAAAAAACTGCAATTTACAGGCTTCACTCTCTCCTCTCTCTCTCTCCTCATCTCCTCTCTCTCTCTCCTCGTCTCATCTCTCCTCGTCCTTCTCTCGTCCCTCGATCTCTCAAGTCTCCTCTCTCTCTCTCGCTCTTTTTCTCTCATCTCTCTACTACCCTTCTCTCTTTTCTGTTCTTTGTCTCTGTCTGTCTGCCTGCCTGACTGATTTTGTCATGCTTCTATCTGTATGTCCTTCAGTAAATATAGTCTGTCAGTCCCTCTATCTCACCTCGTCTCTCTATCTCTCTATTCCTCATCACTCGCTCCCCTCACCTGTCCCCATCCTCACTCTCTGTCGTTTCTCTCTTCTTTCTCTCCTGTCTGTTATCCTGGCTGGCTGGTTTGCTTAATTTCTTTTTCTCCTTCTCTTTCCTCTCTCACACTCTCTCTCTGTCTGTCTCTCTTTCTCTCTTAAGCTGTGAATGCAGTCTGAAGGTCTGTCGCAACACAGCCTTTCTGTCTGACCTGGTCTGTCCTGTTCAGTCTGTCTCTCTTCTCATCTCCCACACCCTTTTGCCCCCCCCCCCCCACTTTCTTGTCTTTCCTCTTCTCTCATCTTCTCTCTCTCTCACTCTACTCCTTCTCTGTTTCAGTCTCTGTCTGTCTGTCTGACTGTCTGTCTCACTTCCCTCCCTTCCCTCCTCTCTCTCTCACTCTCTCACTCCTCTCTCTCTCTCGACAGCTCTCTCATCTCTCTCCCCTCTTTCTCTCTCTCTCTCTCTGTGCAGTGAATGTGGGTCTAAAAGTTCGGTCAGTCTGATATTCTCACCACTCGTGGAAAACTACGGCCGAGATACCCAGATTTATGACAGCATCGCTCAGCATCCTCTCAGTGGCCAAGGCAACCAGCTGACCATAAACAACACACAGTCGTTGCACAGGCGTGCCGTCTGCATTGAAGGGAAAGAAAAGATTGAAGGTGAATAACAACGGCTGATCTTCTCCCCTAGGATGGTGTCAATAAGGCCATCGTCATTGAGACCAACAATTTAACATATCCCGATTAAAACCAAACTGGAAAACAACGACGTTCAGGCGAATGAAGGTTTGAATTACTGGTCATGGCAACTCAAAATGATACTCAGTAATCGACTTACAAAGCGTGGAGTTTTGGTTCTTAACAAAAATCATATCTCACAGGGAAGAAATTGCACACAATGAGTCGTCCATAGTGTCTCTTTGTTTTGTTTTATATCATCCAAAATGAATCATTGCTTTCTGTGGAGCAAACACCACACAAACCAAACCCAAACAATAAATTAACAACCAAGACACATTTTCAAGAATGCATTGTTCCCAACCAGCATTAAACAGAAATTACTTACCGATTTTAAAGCCTTTATGAGAGTGTTAAACGGAATATCTCATGTCCTTGGTAAATCAAGTTTGAATTTACTGGTTATTGCCAGTTAATGGGATTGTGAATAAAAAGATGACATAGTGGCTCCCTCCAGAGAAGGCGTGCTCACAAATTCCCGCTGGCTCCACGACTAAGCAGTTCTTGTCGTCAGTGAGGGCTTAGTAGGTGGTGACCTGGTATTTGTACCAGGGACAGTGCGCCGCTGTACCGTACTGAAAGATACAGAGAGTGCAGATCTACTCAACAGGGTATGCCTAATAATGGAATGACACCAAGCTGCGCCCTGTGTATCCTGGCTGCTGTAGGACAATCCATAATATTGCTGCAGAGGGAATCCTAAGTCGCCGGCGTGCCAAAGAGTCAGAAAAAGAAACTTGTGATGCCCATTTTTTATGGTTTCACAATCAGACTGCAACCCATAATTCTGACGCCCGAAAACATATTCACAACGTTATGTCCTTCTATTCATTCAATTGTGTACTACTAGCGGCATCATATCCTTTCTGTGAAAATTAATATGGACCTTGAGGTTTCCCAGACAACCGCTTTATGCTCATCTAAACAAACACGTGATTTAAAAGATGTTTTCACATCCATTTCTTCCGACTGCTGATTTAAAACGTCTCACAACAGCCCAAATCATTCCCATCTTTCCTCCATCTCTAGCTGTCAGTTTTGATGTCATTAATCACTTTCAGCTTGAGCAGGAAATCAACAAAATTTGGATCAAAGAGAAAAAAAAGGAACAACACCAAAATTAAAAGACAAATCTGCGTGATCTGTAAAAAAAACAACTAGTTTACCATGAAATCAATGCTGCATGGGATCAAAAGATTCCATCTGCCAGAAGAATCACCCCAGATGTATCTGATTTTGATTTGTCACCAGATGGCATGGTCACTCATTCAAGTAACATGTACCTAGAATCCATCTGGAGGTAATAAAAAGATTTAGACTACACGATTTCTGTTCGCGTCACATTACAATAAAAAAAAAACCTGCTAGTTGACCAAGCATCTCTCTCGTCCCTCCGTCCCCCCCCCCCACCTCTCTCTCACTTTTTTCCTCTCCTGCTTAACTCTCCATTTCCTTCTCTCTGTTTCATTTGTCTCCGTATGTCTTTCTGTCTGTCTAGCATGCGAAGTAAACTGTTTATCTGGCTGTGTGTATGCTGGTCTTTCTGTATTTTGTCGTCTGTCACTGTGCTCACTCTCTCTACTCATTCCTCATGCCTCCTCAGCACCCCCCTCCTCCTCTCTCTAGTCTTTCTCTCTGTCTTTTTTCTCTGTCTGCTTCTCTCTCTCCTCATCCTCTCTTCTTTCTCTCCTGCCTCTCAGACTCCTGTGTCTGTCTTGCTCTACTCTCCTCACTCTCTCTCTCCTTCTCTCTCTCTCTCTCTCTCTATCTCTCTCTCTCTCTTTCTCTCTCTCTTGAAAGTTGTAGAATAGCAAGACAGATTGGAAAATAGGCACTGCCTGAAAATCTCTATCCTTGAGTAATAAAGTTATTTGAGTCTTGAGTCTTGAGTCTCTCTCTCTCTCTCTCATCACCTCTCTCTCCCAGTCTCTTCCTCTCTCTCTCACTCTCTCTCACACACACACACACACTTCCTATGCAGTGAATGCTGCTCACAGTCTTCTGTCAGTCCTGACATTCTCCATTTCCCCACTCCGTGGAAACGTGCCCGTGATACCAAGTGTTTATGGACAGCATTCGCTCAGCACCTCGGGGGGGGGGGGGGGGGGGGGGGGGGGGGGCTATGGCCACTGCAACCAGCTTAGCCATAAACAACGACCAAGGTCGTTGCGCCACAGCGCCGTCCAGCATAGAAGGGGAAAGAAAAGATGAAGGTGAAAACATCGGCTGATCTCCATTCCCTACGATGGTTGTGCACATACCAATAGACATTAGACCAACAATTCCACATCTCAAAAGCCAAATTGGAAAATACTCCATATCCCCCAAAGAGGCAGACTAAAGGTTCGATTTACTGGTTTTATACATCTCAAAAGTTTGGTACGAATGTAGTACAAACACATGAACTCAGGAATCTCTCGCAGATAGTGGTGCCAACAGATATCCACAAATCACAAATGCAACAAAACGTAATCTATTGTGGCGAGACCATGTGCACACTGACCATCTCCACCTGTACTAGTGATTTCCCATGTTCATTTAACCCAAAGGAATCCTCATTTTTTCGTGAAGCTTAACATTTTTTAAAAGGCTGTATATTTTGTCTACACTAATGTAAACTGTTGTGAATGTACAGATTTCAGACTGTTTGTGTGGTGTTGAATCAAATTTGGACAGCCTTTGGGCGGATTCATGTGAAGGTCACTGACTCGTCAAATACTGGGGGACTGTTTGTAGGACATACGTGTTACAATCCTCAAGAAGGGAGATGTGCACATCACGCTAGCACCGACTCTGAACAATTATTATCGTCAATAGAGGGCTTATTCGTTGCTGTCCCTGCGTATGTTGGATCAGAAACATTCACTGCTGAACACAACCGAAATGACTCGCAGCAGTGGGAAGTGTCGACTCTGGAGGGTTGCCACATCACAGCATGGCGTTGGCGCCCGTGTTATTGCAGTTGCCCTAGGCTGTGATGGACAATTGCAAGGTGTAGCTGTAGACCAGAAAAACCCACAATCATGCGGCATGGAGTATGCCACTACTGAATTAGCGTGCAGAAGATACAGAAAAAAGCATCCTCAAAATTTGTAAAAAGCAGACCGACAATTCTGGCCGCCAATACAACACATGTATTTTAATCACTTTGTTCATTGATATACTCCTGACAGCATACCATTTCTGTCTATAAACAATATAAAACTGACATTCCCAGACAACACTTCTAGTCTCAAATAATGAGTCATCAAACAAACAGCGTGAAAAAGAGATGCTTAAACATCTCCCTTTCTCTATTGCTGCTATAAGCCCCACAACAGCCCAAATCTTTCTCAGCTTTCCCCCCTTCTCTCGCAGTCAATCTGATATCAGTAATCACTGTCTGCTTCAAGCCCTTTGATTTATGGACTTATACCTCAACCCTTTATTTCTTGACAAAGTACTTAGCGCCCTCACCTCATTCAGTGAAACTATGGGGTGTGTTGGTTTGTCCCGTATAGGCAGCACCACTGAGGGCGTGTGCTTGTCCCAGTCTTCTAGGGCTTGCACATCCATGTTTGTATTCTCAACTCTGCCACTCAGCTCTCACCTCTGGCTCCCCCGTAGTTGTTTGACATGCGACATGCGAGCCACACCCTCGGCAAACAGTCATTGCAGGCGTGCAGAACCAGTTTGAGGGCACACAGCTTTGGCAGGCAGGCAGAACCAGGAGAGGCAACAGCTGTGACAGGCTGGCAGAAACACAGGATAGTGTGCAACAGCTGTGGCAGGCTGGCAGAACCAAGTGAAGGGCAACAGCTGTGGCAAGGCTGTCATAACCAGTGAGGGCAACATCTGTGGCAGGCTGTCAGAACATGGATGATGGCAACAGCTGTGGCAGGCTGGCAGAACCATGAGGAGGGCTAACTCTTTGGCAGGCTGCAGAACCAGGTGAAGGGCAAACAGCTTTGGCAGGCTGCAGAGCCAGGTGAGGGGAGCCGGCCGCGGGGTCTCAAACTCCTCGGAATATGATAGGATTTGCCTTCCAAAGCATGTGAAGACTGCAACTGCGCGACAGCGCAGAGGAAATCACAAACTTATTGAACGTTCAGAAAGGCGACCTGTCCCAGCACAGCAATGTGGCGATGCCAAGCATGTTGAGACCAAAAGACGCCAATGGTCATTCCACTGCATCTGATTCATCTCTTCTCTCACCCGTCTCCAGGCCGACTTAACCCGGTTGTTTCAGCTTGACTCAGATGGTTTTGGGAGATGAGAAGACTGAAGAACGGACTGAATGGCACAACTCCTAACTTTAAACAAAATCTACTGCGCAAGTCTCCCTCAGTGCCGTCATCATCATCATCACATCATCATCATCATCATCATCATCAACATCATCATCATCATCATCATCATCATCGTCGTCATCATCATCAACATCATCATCATCATCATCATTCACCATCATCCTCAACAATGAATTTTTCCTCAGCCCCTTATTCATTGTATTTGTTTTTTAAAACTCAGCCACTGCATTTATTACCTTTTTGTTACTCAGCACTAATATTAGATGATCATTATTCAAACATCCTATTCAGTTATTTTTACACTATTCACTTTCCATCACAAAGTTTGCTCCCTCTGTAATTTTTTCTACACTTCTTCCCTTTTCAACCATTTATCCTTATTTTCGATTCTTTCTTTTTCATTCACCTTGACGAGAGGACGTAGTCGAAAGACTGGTCATTCCTCTCTACACATCTCGTCTTGAACCAGGATATGTTTTTCCTGATTTTGGTGAGTCATAGGCCAACATGGACTTTTTATGTGAATCTGAGATGCCCCTTCATCTTGCACACATAAGAGTGCAAAGAACACATCCATAATAACGCGTTTGAAACTAAATTACCGCGCATATTCATTGTGAACACGATACAAACAAAACGGAATAAGAAAAAAAAGAAAGAAAATACATGAATGTAAAAAGAAAGTAAGAGAAAAAGAGATGAAAACAGAAAAAGAACGAATAAAACACACACAAAAAAGTCCCCTAAATGGAAGTCATGAAGACAGGAAGTCAGGAGTCAGGAAGTCAGGGAAGGAAAGGAAGGAAGGACAGGAAAGTGAAAAGTAAAAAAGGGAAGAAAGAAAAGAAAGGAGGGTCAACAACAATACTGAAGACATTTAAGGGAACAGGATTGAAGAAATAAAAGAAAACCTGCCTGATCAATACAGCAAATAAGAGAGGAGGAGAGTAATGATAGGGGAGGGATGAAGGATGAGAGGGGTAGAGAGGGGGGGGGTGGGGGGGAGTGGGAGAGGGAGGTGAGAGAATGTAGGAGGAAGGTAGGGGAGAGAGGGTAAGGGGGGGAAGGATAGAAGGGAAGGAGGGGAATGAAGGAGGGGGAGAGAGGATGGGAAAGGAGAGGAGGTGAGGTTATGGTGAGGGGAAGTAGAGGGGAGGGATAGGGAGGAGGGAGGCGAGGTAGGTAAGAGAGAGAGGAGGGAATGAGGAGAGAGAGGGGAAATAGAGAGAGAGAGGGAGGGGGGAGGAGAGAAGAGAGAGAGGAGTGAAAGGGAGGAAGGTATGGGAGGGGAGTAGGAGGGGAGAGGAGGGGGAGAGGGGAGGAGGGAGGGATGGAGGAGGGGAGGGAAGGGAGGGGGAGAAGGGATGAGGTATAGTAAGGGGAGGAAGTAAGAAAATGAGGAGAGAGAAAAGGAGAGAGTAGAGGTAGAGATAGAGGGCTGTCGGTGTGTTACCGCGCTGAACGTATTGCGGCCTTGTGTTTCCTCCTCTTTCTGTTTCCTTCTCCTCTCCTTACTCTATCTTCTTCTCTAGTACTCTTTTTCGTCTCTTCCACTGACTTTTTGTGTGTGGCTTCTCTTTCTCTCTCTCTGTTTGTCTTTCTTTACTTTGTTTTACTTCTGCTGTGCTTCATCTACTTACTTACTACCTTCCTTCTCTTGCCTTTTTTCTGTCCTTTTTTTTTTTTTGCTTCTCTCCTTCGTTACTCTTACGCTTTCTTTGGAGTTTTTCTCATCGTTGTTTATCTCGTCTCTCTTTCTTTTCTCTTTTCTTGTCTATCCTCCCTTTCATCTTTCTCTTCCTCGTCACCCTTCTGGTTTGCTTTCTCTGTGTGTTCTACGTTTTTCTTCTGGTACGTTCCGTGCTATCTACATCTTTTTTCTCTCTTTATTCGTCTCTCTCTCGCTTCATCTTTTACTTACTTCCTGTGCTCTTTCTCTTTCTCTTCTTTTTTTCTTTATTCTCTTTCTACTCTTCGGTTCGTCTCTTTTCCTTGACCTGCATCTTTCTTCTATTTCTCTTTCTACGTTTCACTCTCTTTTTCTCTTTTACCTTCTGTGTTTCTTTGGTCTTCGCTCCCTTTTTTTATACCTCTCTTTCTCGTTTCTTCTTGCTTTTTCATCTTCTCTCTCTCGCTTTCGTTCGGTATATCTTTTCTATTGCTTGTCTCTTTTCTTTGCCGTCTCACTCCTTTCTTGATTCTTCTTCTGCTTACCGTCTTCTTTTTTCCTCATCCTCTTCTTGTTACTTTTTCTCTTTTTTCTCTCTTTCTCTTTGCTCCTCTCTTTGTCCTTTTCCTCCTCTGTTCCGCTCTCCTCCTCTTCTCGTCTGTCTTTTCCTCTTTCCGTTTTTTTTCTCCCCGTTTTTTTGTGTTTTCTCGCTTGTTTCATCTTTGTCTCAACTGTCTTACTTCGCTTTTTACTTCTCTTTCGCTTTCCGTGTCTTCGTCTTTCTTCTCTCTTCTTCTCGTCCCTTAGGTCTCTCATCTCGGTTTCGGTCGCTGTGTCGGTCCTTTATCTTCTTTCTTCTCTTTTGCGCTCTTTCTTTAACTTTCTCTGTACTTCCTTTCCTTTTGTCGTGAGGTCTACTCTCTTCTACTCTCTGTCTCGTTTTCTTTCTGCTCTTACTTTCATCTTTCATCTTTCTCATTCTTGCTTTACTCGTCTTGTCTACTCTCTTGTTTAATTTCTTTCGTCTTCTTTACTCTCTTCCTTACGTTTTACCTTGTCTCGGTTTCCGCACTCTTTCATCATCTTTCTCTTTTGTTTGCTCTTACTCCTCTGCGTTCTTCTCTCTTTTTTATTACCTTTCTTTTCTCTCGTCTTTTTTGACCTCTTCGGTTTCTGTTCTTCTACCTCCTTCTTCGCTTACGTTGCGTTTTTTTTGTCTCTCTCTCTCCTCTCTTTCGTTTTTTTTACTTCACCTATCATTCTCTTCCCTCTCTTCTACTTCTTCTTTCCCTTTCCTCTTTCGTTTTCTAATGGCCTCTTTCGTCACTTTCTTTTTTCGGTCTCTTTCTTTTTCATCCTCTCTTTTTCCTCTTTCTACTTATCTCTTTCTTTCTCTTTTTTTCCTTCCTCCTCTCCCTCCTATCCTCTCTCCCATTGTCTCTCTCATCTACACGTACCTGCTCTCTTCCTCTCGTTTCTCTCTCTCTTCTACTTTTATGCACTGTTTTCGGTCTCCTTACTCTTCTTTTCACTGCGGCCATCTGTGCATCCCTTTTTTCTTCCTTCGTGTGTTCTGTGGGGTGTCCTTTCTTTTTTCTGCTTACATTCACTTCTTTCTCTCCGTTTTTCTCTCTACGTTCTCTTCTTTTCCTCTCTCTTCCACTATTTTTTCTCTTTCGCTCTTTCTTCCTCTCGTTCGTGCTTTTTCTCTTTTTTTACTCTACAGGCTTCTCTTCCTTTCTTCCTGTCCTTTGCTATCTTCTTCAACCTCCCTTCCTTCTCGACTTTGCTTCTTCTCGTCTCCCTTATCTTTCTCTCTCTACGTCTATTCTCTTTTACTGACCTTTCTTTTTTGTTGCGCTTATGCTTTCCTTCTTTTCTTCTCTTCTCTCTCGTTAGCTCTTTTCTCTCCTCCTTTTGTCTTCTCTTGACTTCTTTCTTTATCTCTTCTTTGTTCTTTTTTCCTCCGTCGTTTACCTTTTTATCTACGCTCTGTATTTTCTTTCCTGTCTCCACTCTCTTTTCCACTTCTCTCTACTCTTTTCGTTTCTTCTCTGCACTCTTTTTGTTCTCGCACCTCCTCGTTCTCACTCGTTCTTTCTCCTTCACCCCCCCCTTTGGCCCTCGGGGCTTGCTTCGTTCTCTACTTCTCTCCCTCTTCGAATCTCTTTCTCTCTCTTTCGGTTTCTCTCTCTCTCGCTTTCTTGTTCTTTTCACTTCTGTCTCTCTCTCGCTCGCTCGCTTCTCTCTTGGCTTCTTTGCTTTTCACTTCTCTCCTTCTTTCTTGTGATTCTCTCCTTCCCTCTCTCACTTTACTACTCGCTTTCGTGCCTTGTTTCCTTTTCTCTCTTCTTTTTTTCTTCACTTCTCCGTTCTCTTTCTTCTCTCTTCTTTGTCTTTCCCACTTTTCCTCACTCTCCGTCCTCTTTGTTCTGTCTCTATTGGTCGTTTTCCTGCTCTAACTCCGCCTCTCTCGTCTTCTCTTTCTCTTCTCTTTCTGGTCCACCTTTTTTTTTTTTCGCCTCTGTTTTTTTTTCTTTTTTGCTTACCCCCCCTGCCACCAACAATTACCTTCCAACCTTCCCAAAAACCAACCCCCCAACCTCCCCAATACTTCTTCCTGTCGTATCTTTCCTCCTCCACCCACTCCTCCTCCCCATCCCCCCGTCTCCTCCCTCCTTCCTCCATCCAGCGCGCACCCACTTAGCACATCCACCTCCAGACGATAATCCCCTAAATTACCCAAGTAATCACTATCATCCATGCATACTAATCATTAGTGCCAATACCGTCAATCCAGCCCGATTTCCATAAGACCGATCAAAAAGTGTACAACTACATAACCCCTTTTCACACAAAGCCAACACCCCGATAATCAATATGATATAACCTGTACTGCCTTTGTATAAAAATGTGATTGCGGATTTGAAATGTTATGTGTTTAACAGAGCCTGAAAATAATGTGCACTGCCACGACACTTCATGAAACTGAATCGCCTCGTATCGTATTGAACAGCAACGAACTTGCATCTAACTGCATCGAAACTGCATCGAACTGTATCGAACAGCCTCGAACATCATCGAACAGCATCGCCTGTAAACGAAAGTAACGAACTGTATCGAACTGTCAACGTGAACTTCATCTGAACAGAAACGAACTGACGCACTGTATCTGAAACTGCAACGAACAGTATCGAACTGTATCGAACTGACACGAAACTGCCAATCGTAACAGAAATCGGTGAACTTTATCGAACAGTTAACGACCTGAATCGAACTGTAATCGAACTGCATCGTCACTGTATCAACAGTATCTGAACTGCAACGTAACTGATATCTGCACTTGTATCGACTGATAACGAACTCTGCATCGAACTGTATCGACAGCAACGTACCAGCCATCGAACAGTATCGAACTGTATCGTAACTGCATCGAACTGTATGCGGACTGTATCGAATGCATCGAACATGTAATCGAACTGATATCGAACAGAACTGAACAGAATCGAACTTTATCGCTTTGCACTATGCATTTCCCTTCCATTGAAAGCAAACGAATTGTCCCATGTATTGGATTCTAGCATATCTTGCATTGTATGCACGTAGTGTCCATGTATTAGTATCTGATTATCTATCATTGTATATGCACATGTAGTGTCAAAGTATTGAATCTGCATATTTTCCCTGCATTGTATGCACTGTAGTGACAAGTATTGAACTGCAAATTCTTTGCATTGTATGCACTGTAGTGTCATTATTTGATCAGCATTAATCTTGCATAGTATGATTCACTGTAGTGTCCTGTATTGATCCTGCAATATCTATCATAGTATGCACTGGTATGTCAGGGTATTATCTGCAATATCTTGCATGTATGCACTGTAGTGTACATGTATAGAATCTGAATATCTTCATTGTGGTATGCACAGTAGTGTCATGTATATGATCTTCATTTTACTTGCCTTTAATTGCACTGTAGTTGTCATTTATTTGATCTGCATTTTATCTTGCATTTTATGCACATGTAGTGTCATGTATTGATCCTGGAGCATTATCTTGCATTGTATGCACTGTAGTGTCATGTATTGTAACTGCATGATCTTGAATTGTATGCACTGTAGAGCATGGTATTGATCTGCATTATCTTGCATTGTATGCACTGTAGTGTCATGTATTGGATCAGCATTATCTAGCATTGTATCACAGTAGTGTCTTGTATTTATCTTCTTATCTTGCAATTGTATGCACTGAAGTGTCATGTATTGATCTAGCATTAATCTGCATTGTATGCACAGTAGTGTCACTATTGATCTGCATTATCTTGCCATTGTATGCACTGTAGTGACATGTAATGATCTGCATTCCCTGTCAATGTATGCACAGTAGTGTCATGTATTGATCTTCATTTCCTCTTGCCATGTATGGCACTGTAGTGGTCCATATATTGATCGTGCATTACTTGCATTGTATGCACCTTTCGAGGTCCAAGTATTGATCTGCATTAACATGCATTGTATGCACTGTAGTGTCATGTATTGATCTGCATTATCTTGCATTGTAATGCACTGTATGTCATGTAATTGATCTGCATATCACTAGCATTGTATGCACAGTTAAAGTCATGTAATGATCTGCATAATCTTGCATTGTATGCACGTATGTCATGTAATGATCTGCATTATCTTGCGATTGTATGCATGTAGTGTACATGTAATTGATCTGCATTTCCCTGCATTGTATGCTCTGTAGATAGCATGTATGGATCTGCAATTCTCTTGCATTGTAATGCACTGTAGATGTCATGTATTGTCTGCATTTTTTTTTTTTTTTATCTTGCAATTGTATGTACACTGTGGTATTGTCATGTATTGATCTGCATTATCTTGCATGTTGTATGGCACTGTAGTGTCCATGTATTGATCTGTCATTAACTTGCATTGAAATCACTGTAAGTGTCATGTAATGAACTGCATTATCATGCATTGTATGCACTGTAGTGTCAGTAATGATCTGCATTATCTTGCATTGTATGCACTGTAGTTCATGTATTGAATCTGCATTATCTTTGCATTGAATGCACTGTAGTGTCATGTATTGATCTGCATTTACCAGCATTGTGATGCAAACTGTAGTGTCATGTATTGATCATTCAATAACTTGCATTGTATGCCAATGTATGTCAAGTATTGATTCTGCATTATCTTGTATTGAATAGCACTGTAGTGCATGTATAGATCTGCAATATCATGCATTTGTATATGCACAGTATTTCATGTATTGATCTGCTTATCTTGCATTGTATTCACGTAGTGTCATGTATTGATCTTCATTCTCTTGCATTGTATGCACTGTAGTGTCATGTAGTGATCAGATTCTGCGATTATCTTGACATTGTATGCACTGTAGTGTCATGTATTGATCTGCATTATCTTGCATGGTATGCACTGTATGTGGTCATGTATTG
>JAFLJL010002060.1:50000-52500 GCA_018398815.1 Conus ventricosus
CAACAACAACTGCAAATCACTAACCAACAATAAATCTAATCACAAACACATGCACGCTTGTTTTGCTGGTCCGGTCCTACAGTGAGATTCAAAATAATAGAAACTATTGAAAGTAGAGAGCCATATGAGTGTGCCCCTTTGTCAGGCTACCAAAGCAGGTGCGCCCTATCATCTATCACCGGTCCACACATTGAATGCAACAAGATACTCAACGAATACATTCTATATTTTCATAATGTCGGGTGGGCAATAGAGATTGTCAGGAATATTTAAACGATTAGATTTTGTTTGCCATCAGTTCAAAATCAGACACACACTTCCCTTGTCTTCTAGCTCTGCTATGTGTGTAAATAAACAGTAGCGCAGACAATAGTACAAAGAGAAATGCATTCGTCAGGCAGTAGCCAAACCTTGTCTATAAAGCTCTCTTCCCAAATCTGCTGTGTTTAGTTATGCATATATATTCGCACCCACCCATCCGCCCTAAACTGCTTAACGTATCTATCTATCTATCTATCTATCTATCTATCTATCTATCTATCTATCTATCTATCTATCTATCTCCGAAGTTAATGTCATTATTTAAGACTGTGTAATCAAAAGACGTCACTGCACGGTCATTTCTCGTAATATTCCTCAGGTCCTTATTCTACACCTTGGTCAAAAATCACGACCACCTTTTCCATACGTGCACGTGCGCTTGTGTCTTCTCCGGGGTCTATAACGGCACAGATATTATCTTGACAGTGCGCTTCAAATTAAGACTGTGCTTGAGTATGCTGACAAGGAAACTAGTCCTCAAACATGGAAACAACAATCAAACAACAAACAAACAAGCAAGCAAACAAAACAAACAAAAACTTCGACGGACGAGATTGCGGCCAGCCACCCCAAACCAGCCCCCAATAAACTGGGTTGCGGCCAGCCAGCCCCAAACCAGCCCCCAATAAACTGGTTTGCGGCCAGCCAGCCCCAAAACCAGCCCCCCAATAAACTGGGCTTGGGTTGCTGGGATGAAAGCAGAGCGACGTGGACTTGACAACATTGTTTATCGTGTGTTTGGGACATTCCCTGGGCAAGCCATCCCCTCTGCTTGCGTTTCCACGTGAGTGGGGAAGGGAGTTAGTACCCGTCCCTGAGGGGAGTTAGGGTTACCCCGCCTGTCTGTCTGCCCGCCAATGGGTCTGCGTTGAGTGGTCCCCCCCCCCCCCCCCCCCTTTTCGGCGGCTTGTGGGTCAGCGCCGGCCTTCTTTGCAGGGTCCGTCTGCTTGGCCTCAAGGTCAGCCCCAACCGGCTGGAACCGTTGCCCGTCGGTGGCGGTGTGTGTGGTGTTGGTGTTGGTGATGGTGTGTGGTTTGCAGAGCTATTGTTGGTATTATGGTGTATATTGTTCTTGGTGTGTGTGGTGTGGTGTGTGTGTGTGTGTGTGGTGTGTGTGTGTGTGTGTGTGTGTGTGTGTAATGCGTGCGTGCGTTCGTGCATGTGTGCGTGTGTGCGTGCGTGCATGTGTGTGTGTGTGTGTGTGTGTGTGTGTGTGTGTGTGTGTGTGGTGTGTGTGTGTGTTCATGTGTGTGTGTGTGTGTGTGTGTGTGTGTGTGTGTGTGTGTGTGTGTGTGCGCGAGCGCGTGCGTATGTGTACGTGTGCGCGCACATACGTGCGTGCCGACGTGCGTGCATGCGTGCGTACGTGAGCGCAAGCATGAATGTGAGCACAGCTCTCTGTGTGCGTGAGTGTTGTGTGCGAGTCTGTGAAGGTCGGCGTCTGTAATTTTATTGACCATATATCATTTCATTTCTCACGCGCTTCTTGTTTTAGTTTCATTTCCTTTAGACCCTTAGCCCTTAGACCCCCTTTCTCCCCTGCCCCCCCCCCCCCCCCCCCCCGCTCCGTCTTCCCACACATTCATCCATCTCCCCCACCCTCCACACACCCCCTACCCCTGAGACAGCCGTTCTCGGAGACGACGAAACGACAGAGGCAGGGGTTCTTTGATCTCCGGACTCGGCGGAAGGCGGCCGACGTCGTTTTCGTATAAAACAAAATCACTTTCCCGAGAGAGCAATCCCTAAGCAGGGTTCGATCCCCTCCGGGACCCGTGGAGGTCTCATAAACAGTGGTTGGGGCGAGCAATAACCTGTAGCCCCAAAGGCCACTGTGACTGCGAAATCATTAGTAACCCGCTCGCCGGTCACAATACCACCTGAACAGCGCGGAGAAGCCATTAACCACGCCCGCGATCGATGGGCTGCTTGGACCCTCGGCCTCCGGTGTTGTGGATGGTTTTTCATCCATTTTCACGATTATTTTCCAATTGGGTCTCGCCGGGGCGAGAGATGGGTGGGAGTTTGGGAGGGGAGGGGGCAGGATGTGGGTGGGGGTGGGGTGGGCTAGCTCTTTGCCGTCTTCCGCAGTCTTTGGCACGGGGAGTGGAAATAAGTTGGGGAGCTCCCGGCGCGACACGGCGGGCCCGAGATTTATAGGCCTGCAAGTGTGAATTAT
>JAFLJL010002061.1:0-38874 GCA_018398815.1 Conus ventricosus
CGCCATTTTTCACACATTCCCGGAAGTGCTTATTCTGCGGGACTCCCGTAGCTGTGTGCCGACAATTATTTTCTGCTTTCGGTTTTGGATATTTTATCGCGATGTTGTTGATCGTGACAAATGGACGAAAACTGACACAGTGTGATAAAAATCGACTTTGTGAGTAAACACTTTATCAGTTTCGTCAAATTTATGCATTTGTAATGCATAATATGCTGTCTTTGTCAGTTTAAAGGACAATATCACGTAGTTACTGGAAGAAAAGACATCAGTGTCAATGTGTTTTACTTGATCGATGGCAGACGAAAGGTGTCACGATCAACAGTATGATTTTCAGACAAACATTTCTAACACAAAATACATAATCAGAAAACAGCTTTGTGTAAGAATGTTTTATAAATATCTTCTGAAACAATAAAAACATACAAGAATCTTATATTTGTGCTAACCAATTTGTTAAGTTACACCACAAACTGTCACCATGAAAATGTCCCATTTTCGAACTGAAGTCAGCACATCAGAATCGCAAAAATAACTTAATAAATAATGGATGAAGCTACAGTCTGTCTTTATTTTATTTTATCTATCTCTTGAACCATCAGTACAACCATAATGTGTGTGCTTCTTTAATAAAATATCTCTATGAAAAGAAAAGGCAAAATTAATGAGCAAGGTTACCATCAACGACTTTTTGAGACAGTCTCATCTCTTACATCCATATCAGCTAAACTACTTGAACACATAATATTAGTAGCATAATGGACCATCTTGACAAATATGACTTCTTAAATAACTCCCAGCATGGTTTAGACAGCGAAGGAGTTGTGAGACTCAACTTATAACAACTCTCAATGATTTTAGTAACTGTTTAAACAACAGACAGCTGCAATAGATGCAATTTTATTAGACTTTTCTAAAGCCTTTGATAAGGTTGACCATGAGGGCCTCACTCGCGGCTGCTTAAATTAGAACACATTGGCATTGGCGGTTCTTTGCTAAAATGGCTAGATCATTCCTCGTTGGGAGAACGCAGAAAGTTGTTGTGGAAGGGTCGTCATCCATTGTAAACCAGTCTTGTCAGGTGTACCACAGGGAACTGTTCTCCGGGGGCCCTTGTTTTTCTTAATTTATATAATGACATAAGTAGAAATCTCTCTCTGGAACTACTATAAGGCTTTTTGCAGATGACAGCTTAGTATATAGAACAATCAGAAGCAAGAATGATACTCGCATTCTACAAGAAGATCTAAACGCTTTACAAGAGTGGGAAAGAACTTGGGAAAAAATGGAATTTCATCCCCAAAAGTGCCAAGTGTTGCGTATATGTAACAAACGCCACCAATTTAGATCTGATTATTCTATCCATAATACTATTCTTAAAGAAAACTATGCTGCGAAATTTTTTAGGCGTGATTATAGATAGTGTCTCAATGGAAAAAACATTACAATTTAGTATGTAAGAAAGCAAATAACATCTTAGCTTTCTTATACAGGAATTCAATGACTGCCCCCAAAAGGTTTAAAGACGATGCTACAAAACACTGGTTTAAGACCAGTACTGGAATATGGTTGTTAGTTTGGGATCCTTACCATCTAAAGGACATTGAAAACCCTCGAAAAGATTCAGAAGAGAGCTGAACACGGTTCGTAACAGGCTAGGACCCTGCCAACCATTACGCATTTCGCGTAATTTATTCGCCCAATGTAATTCTTACCCCTTTAGCATTTAGCAAAAAATTACGCATTGAAAGTTTTCAACAACAACAACAACAACAACAAAAAAACGGACGAAAAATCGGCTTTATGTACAGACACGCCGGCGCCGTGCGTATAACCAGTAATCTTCAAGAGCTTTTCCCGGGTTTCATGCGCAGTTCTTTTCACCATCTTTTCCATTCAGCGAAGTTGGCGTCTTTTTGAAGTTTTAGCTACGAAAACGTCGAAACGTGGAGTAGAAAGTTTGGACAAGATGCGAAAAGAAAAAACTTGGTCAAAAGTTCCGAAAAAAATTTTACTCGGAAAATTTCCCTGAATACGCCCTTCGGCTAAAGGTGTAAATTTGCACGGTTACCACTTGCGAGTCGGACTTCACAATTTCCAATCGCGGGATGGTGGATGTGAAGCGTCACCTCGAGTCACGAAAACCCCATCGATTCCTCTAACGCGCCGAATTCTTCCAGCATCAACACTTTTTCAGACTGTAGACACCTCAAAAGAGTATAAAATTTTAGGAAAAGGGTAATTGGGGCTGAAGCATTGGTGGCCGGATTTTTCGTCGGCACAACATCGCTCTTAGCGCAGCCGACCATGCATCCAGCTTTTTACAGGAGGTTCTCAGTTTTCGGAGATAGCCAAAAACAGTTCAAGAGCGGTCGAACAAAGACAACACACATTTAAGGCCCCTTCTCATGGAAGGTTTAAAACTGCTGCTGCATCTCGACTGCAGAAGGACCGTTTGTGTTGGGGATTGATGGGAAGACAGGGGGAGGGGGGGGGGGGACAAATTCTTTCCTGGGGGTGGTGCGATACTTAAAAAATGACACATCACCATGAGTGATAGCCAACCACATGCACAGAATAAATCAACAGGGAGAAACATTTTTTAGGTTATGTATTTTCTTAATTTCATTTTCCCCAGTTTCTCCATCTTCAAACTCCCCCCCCCCCTCCCCCTCCCCCCTCCTCAAGTTCAATCTTTGCCAAGTCATTACTATCAAGACAGTTGAGTTTTTTGACCTGCGCTTGTTTCCCCCCCCCCCCCCCCCCACCCCCACCCCCACCCCCACTATTGATAAGATTGTTCGTCTATGTGTATTTGTCTGACCTTATTCAAGTTTAAAAAGGTTGTGCCAGTCTTGAATAAAAGTTACTTTGTGTTAGGTTTCCTTATAAAAGGGGAGCAAACGTTACCCCACTTGTTTACTGTTTTTTTGTTTACTGTTCCCTGCTCATTTCATTTCAATTTTTTAGGTTGTTTCTGGCGCACTATCAAGCCTTGGTGTGCCATTGCCATGATGGTTTAGGGGATTTGTGTGTGTTTCCAGTGTATTCTACATTTTCATAATTTGTAGAGATTTCTTGGACACTTAAAAGAAAAGCTTGTTTTTGAAGAAAAGTAAAGTTCACAAAAATTGTGTGAAAAATTTCATCACATCGTGTTTTTTTGAAAAAAGGTTAAATGTCGCGCTCCCATTATCTTTGCTCTCAGAAATTACACATTTCTGCCTCACTGAGCTTCAATTTTTACTCTTGGTCTCTTAGGGGGTTGGCAGGTCTGAACAGGGAACCACATCAGAGAAAAGGGGAATACTAGGAAGAACATGAGGGAAATTAGAATGGAAACCCTTAGAAGAGAGAAGGCTTTTATTAAACTTTAACACCTTTTTCAAAGGCAAAAGCTAAGTATTGATTTCCAATGGAACAACTAGTATTGAAAAAAAGTTGCATCAGGAGTGGCGGTCAATGTTATTACCATACCTGCATCAAATATTGACAGCCACTTACATTCTTTTTATCCCCGTTCTGTACGGCTGTGGAACTCCCCTGCCGGGTGCCATCAAGATTGCCACAAATGCGTCTCATTCAAGGGACAAATTGATTCGACAGTTTTGAGTCTGCATATTGACGATTTTCTATTTTTACTTCCCCAGATATTTTTATTTTACCTGGGCCTGAATTTGGCCATTGCTTTTAACTTCTTGAATATCGAGTGCGACCCCTTGTTGCCAAATTTGCTCCAGGGGCCAACAGTCTGAGTCGCACTGTTTTTTGTTATTTTATTTTATTTTTTAACATGCGCGTGGTGACCTACTCGTTTTTGGGGAACCCGTATTTTAGGAAGAAGAAGAAGAAGAAGAGGGAGGGCAAAATCATGACATAATTCTCTTAGAGAGCAACTTTCAAACCCTTTTGAAGAAAACCTCTAAACGTACAATCAGACCCCGGAACCAGCAGACTTACCAAAATTATGCGGGATACTGATGATTTCAGTCTTTTTTTTTTAGGTGTCATAGTGTTAAAGATAATGTCAATGACCTTTGGAAGTGTATAAAAAATAATTTGGAATTTATTATGGGTGACAAATACTAAAAATAACTTCAACTTGAACCCCCCAGCCATGGATTAATACAAAAACTAAACGTTTGTTGAGAAGGGAAACATCGGTTCTTTAAGAAATTGGAAACTACACCCTTATTCAGAAAGATTACTGATTAGGTATAAACTATTAAGAGAAGGTGTCAGAGAGAATGTAGGCTTGCTCACTCCAATTTTTTATTAATTCGATGATTTCAGAAGGTGATCATCAAAACAAGAAATTATGGTCTTACATTTAAATAGTAAGAGACAGGACAACATTGGGATTCGACCTGAGAAACAACCAGAATAACCAAATACAGGACCTGAAGGAAAGCAAAATTTACTAAACAAGCAGTTTTTTTCGGGTTTTTTCAAATCCCAAGCCTTTAATTGACATTGACTAAAGGATGATTTATAATCCCTGAAATGCAAAAATATCAAAGTAAGCAAAGGAGTATTTAAGTTTTCTGACCAACATCAATGAAAAACAAAGCTACTGGTCCTGATGGCATTCCTGGCAAACTCTTAAAAAGATGTGCCAATGAATAGACTGAGGTATACCAACTACTTTTACCAAGCTTCACTGGACCAGGGAGTTTTTACCCGATGAGTGGCGAGATGCGAGCATTGTTCCTTTATTCAAAAAGGGTGACAAAAAAAAAGAGAGAACTATGGACCTGTTTTCTCTTACATCCATATCAGCAAAACTACTTGAACACATAGCATAATGGACCATCTTGACAAATTTTGACTTCTTAAATAACGCCAGCATGGTTTTAGACAGCGAAGGAGTTGTGAGACTCAACTTATAACAACTCTTAATGATTTAATAACTGTCTTAAACCAGGGCTACCATTTGACTGACAGACAGGGGTCCCAGGACTCCTTCACTGATGCTATAGAGGGTCCCAGAGGGGTGTAGGGGCCCCCCCTGCGAAATGGTCTGGAATAATTCCATAAAAGTTATAGAAATGTTCTATAATTTTTCCGGAAATACAGTTCTGAATGTCGGGAAGTTATTCCAGAAAATTCACGTATATTTAAATGAGAATGACGGAATATTTGTGGAACATTCCCACAAAATTCTGGAACAAATTTGGGGAGTACTCCACAAAGTTATAGAATAATCTATAACTTGTGGAATAATTCCCAAAAAAAACTTATGGAATTAATTCCACAAACTTATTAGAATAATTCTATAATTTGTGGAATAATTAAAAAAAAATTTTATGGAATTTTATTTCCATAAACTTCTGGAATAATTCCAGAAACTTCCTGGAATATAGTTCTGTAATTTTCGGAATATTTCTACAAACCCCCTAGGAAAATTCCATAAACTTCTGGAATAATTCCAGAAACTCCTGGAATATAGTTCTATAAACTTCTGGGATAATTCTACAAACCCCCTAGGAAATATTTCACAAACTTACAGAACATAATTCCATAACTTGCAAAAAAATTCTAGAAACTTGTGGAATATAATTCTATGAATTTGTGGAATAATTCCACAACCTGACATAGCACTGCCGGGCTCATAATTTCATAAAAAGTTTGGGAAAAAAGTCCACAAGTTCACAAGGTGTGCTAGAAAATTGATTTAAATAAATCAACTGTACAGCATGACAAGGCAACACACAAATATCAACACCAGAAAATCAGTTTCAATTTCAGTTTATCTAACATTTAATTTTTTGTAGCACGGGCAAAAATAAAGGTAAACATAATGAGTCTTGAAATGCGCACTCAAAAACAAATTGCAAGTTATTTCATATTACATATATAAACAAAAAGGATTGCCGATTTATTAATGTCCTCTTTATAATATCAAGTTGATGTCGATTCAGAATCATGTTATGGACACATGAACAAAAGTTTGACTATAGGAACAATTAAAAACTCAAACTGTACAATTAACATGTCCCTAATATGAAACATTATTTCGTAAAATCAAATTAATTCATACATACATGTGCATTGAGGAAAGGGGGGGAAAGGGACAGCAAAATTCCCGGGTTGTAAAACTCCAGGTGCTGCTTTTACATCAGGTTTTGTCTGTTGGCACATAGAACTGAAAATGACTGATAATCATTGGCTCAGATTTTTGAAACAACAAACTTATAACCAAAGTTAATTGAACTCAAATAAACATCCCCCTCCCCCCCAAAAAAAAAACACACACACACAAATAAAGACATACTACTTCGATGATGTATTTGATTCAAAAACAACATTACATAAACAATATAAAGGAGAATTGTTATAGCTTTCTTTCCTTTAGTTTCACATGAGCTCAGTGCTTCACATTGTAACAAGAATTTAAAAAATTAAACACTAAATCATTAGAAAATAATGTAAAATCGATGCTTTTACCTTGCATACAAAGAACAGGAGGGCATGCACACACACAACACCCTAATGTAGATGAAACATTTGTCCAGACACTGATGGAATTCAAGACGGCACCAAATTTTATGACCCCCAAAATATTAAAAAAAGTTTTTTTCGGATGTAAAGACAATATTTAATTTAAGAACACCTTACAAAATGATAGTTTTACTGAACTTTAAGCCTGCAGTGGATGGAAAAGCCAGTCAAACATGATTATGAAACACTTTAAAATGTAAGAAAGGAATGTAAAAGACAAACTAACCAGTGATGGACAGGGAAATTTGGATGTTTCCTCTGAAGGTAAGAAATGTTCAAACAAATAATGATAGGCATTGAAGATGTTTCAGACCTAATTTAAAAAAAAAAGAACTCCATTGCTTGTTCCCAGGTTCTTATTTTGTTGTTATCTTACCCAGGCTTAAAGAGGTTCATGCCAACAGTCAAGTAGAACACTATGATATAAATGCACCAGCTCAAAAGGGATGAAAAAATTACGGGTTTTGATTAACCTCACCCCTCTGACTCCGGAAGAGGGTCCTAAATTTTTAAATTTTGCTTTTTTCTGTTGCTGTCCCGAGGACTTTCTGCACATTTTGAGACAGCAGCATACACAACACTGTAGGAGTCCTGGGACAGTTTCCTGGGGCAGCTTCAAGAGCATGTCCCCGTACTTCCATCCAGTGCAGGCTTGGGTGAAAAGTTGTTTTGTGTTGTTGGTTTGCCTGTGAAGGAGCACTTAATTAATTGTTCGTTGTGAACATTTTGCGGCAAGCTTTCTGCCGTCCTTTTTTCCTCAGTGCATGATGCAACAAATCCACGGAGATCGTTTTCAGTGAGGCCATTGTAGAGGTGGTGTGATGAACCTGGTGCATGTGCGGTGTTTGAGGGGTGAGGAAACCTGTGAAGTGTAGAAGTTGATGTGTGTGTGTGCGTTACTGAACTGTTGCAGGGTGTGACACAGAGAGTGTTGATTTCAAGTGATGGTGCAGGCTCATGTGAAGAGTATCCATTGATGTGTTTGCTAATCTGTTCTGGTTGTGTGTTTGCTATCTGTTCTGATCGTGTGTTTGCTGTTTGCTCTGGTCGCCTCTTTTAATCGCCCTATGCAATCTCTTTTGTGTCTCTAAGTGCCTTTTGATGTCTCCTTTGTGTCTTTTATGATGTCACATAGTTCTTTTTTCAATTGTACACTTCCTCTTTCAGTCCCGTCATCTCCTGCAACATCCCTGAGCCCCCCCACTTTTTCCTTCAGCCTCTGCACCTCTTCTTTCAAACTTCTGACTTCCTCCCCAAGCTCTGCAGACATTCCTTTGCCCTCCTTCTTGCCAACTCTGAAAAGTAAAGATCAACACCTCAATAATTTTTTTTACAAAATGTGATTTTTAAAAAAAATAGAAGTCAAAGAACATGTCTTAGGGCCTTGTCTTAACTAAAGAGTCTCCAGTGGGAGTTGTTTTCCTTTCAATAAAGTGGACCCAGTCCAAAACGTCATGTGTCCCCTTAGCTGCCCTTTCATAACCAAATGCGCATTTAATGTTTTACATTTCTAGTAGTTTCTAAGTAAAACTAGGCTTCAGTCTAGGTTTTGACAAGTGTGAAATTAGTGGAACTACTTAGAAAAGGTCAGGGTACACTTCACTGTATTATTTGTAAAAAGCTTGTAATATTTCGATGGTCTAAGTTTGAAATGAATTAGACTACTCTAGACTTTTTTCTTCTCAGTTTTGACCTGGAGTTGGTCATGTGGATTGCGACTGTCTTTATCTTACAACGAACTAATTTGTCCTTTCGGGTTTAAATTTTCCCAAACAAACCAACTCCATGTTTCTTCTTGCTCAATAATAGCACTTCACTACTTTGAAAAACGCCTATAATCACACTGGGGCTCAGTGGCCCAGAAACCAGTGAGCTTTATTATTGTCCTCGCATACCCCTGAATAGTCTTTTTATATCATTTTTTTGTAAACAAACCATTCCTACATATTTCTTCTTGCTCAATATAGACTGTCAGTACTTAAACTAAAATTTTGATATTGGCCTATATTACCCATACTACACGCTTCCTCTCAATTTCTTTGTGCTACTTACACCTATAGTTCAGCCTACTACTATTGTCCCTAGTTTTCATGACAGTAACAGAATCACTAGAAAAGCAACATATTTTGCTTTTTTCCTTACAAAGTTCACTGTTGGGGTTTCCCAATTTTAAACCATCAAAAAATACATTCCAAAGTTTAAGCAAATGAAATTTAAGAAGTAGTCTAAATTGGCAATGCAGAAATTAAATCAAAACCATTAAGGTTAAGCAATCCTAGTCATGGTGCATTTTCTTATTTTGCTACTCAACTATATCTTAATAAAAAAAATTATGAAAAACTTTACATGTAGCATTTTTTATATTGATGACACTTTAATAAAAAGCATAATTTTAATCATATTATTTCTAATCAACAGTTTTAATTGCGATTAAGTCTCCAGTCTGATCAGGAAATTTTTTATTTAAATCAAAAGCAAAAATTGCTCAGATTGAACATAAGCTGCAGTTCCTAAGTTTAAAGAGCTGTATTAAGTGGAATTGAATGAAATGGAAACGCACCCTTTTGTTGATGGTGTTGGCCGCCCCCTGGCTCCTGATAGCCGATCGTCCTTCGACTGCAATACACATAATAATTTGTAACGGATTTCTCGCTGACAATGCCAAGTCCCTCGCCGCATTTGCTGGGTCCTCGACAATTGTAATGTGTTGGTTGAGATCATTGTGAATTACAATAGCCAATACATATGTATATTAAATTTGCCATTCAAAAATAATTACCACAAAAAGGAATTACGTTTTCAAGATCAAACTTCAAGGCAAGGTAATGGTGATCATTATTTTTGTTTTGGATCTTTTGTTTACTTTGACATACTACCACATAAAATTGAAGTTTTTTTAGGAAGAAGAAGAAGAAAATCTTGATTTGTCTGAAATGTTGTGAGGTGGGCCTAGAAGAATCTTTTGACCAAAGGAGTATTCAGTGCCACGATAAAAACTCACTGTGGTGTCATAAAGAATGCACGTCACTTAGACTCAGAGACAGAGACTTCAGCTATCTGAGCAACAACATTGAGATAGAAGGGATAGAACTTGCTATTTGACAAGCATATTGCGATTATTAAGTAGCACTAGTAGTGCACATCTTTTTCATGAACGCTTCAATAGCAGCGGTATCATTGTTCATGTTTCTGTCTCCTGACATTCTGTGATGAATGTTTAAATAACAGCAGTACGCTGGTCATGTGTCTGTCACTGAAATGAAGTGGTTGATATTTAAATAACAACAGTATTGTGTTCATGTTTCTGCCACTGAAATTATGTGATAAATATTTAAATAACAACAGTATCGCTGTTCATGTGTCTGTCACTGAAATGAAGTGATGAATATTTAAATTACAACAGTATCGCTGTTCATGTGTCTGTCACTGAAATGAAGTGATGAATATTTAAATTACAACAGTATCGCTGTTCATGTGTCTGTCACTGAAATGAAGTGATGAATATTTAAATAACAACAGTATCGCTGTTCATGAAATCTGTCACTGAAATGAAGTGATGAATGTATAAGCAGCAGCACCATTGTTCCTACACCTGTCTCTGAAATGAAGTGAAAAACGTGTCAACAGCAGGAACATTGTTGTTCTGGTGTCCGTCACTAGAGGGGTATGGTGAATGTGTAAATTTCAGCAATAATGTTGGTTACTTGTTTGTCACGGAAATGCTGTGTTTAATGATGAAGCGTAACATGATGGAATGTATGTTACACCAATGACTACGTACCATATTTTCTGTTTGTTTGTAAACAGCCTCTGAAATGGGATATCAAGAATAATTGCATTCAGGTATTTTCTTTCTGCATTTTCTGCAAGTCTGTCTATGAAGATAATTGCAAACAACTTGAGAACTGACAGAAAGTGTGTATTTTGTATAATATAATACATGGTACAACTTTATTATCCCACTGGGAAACTCCGGCTGCTCCCTGTGACGAGATGAGTAAAGTGTGTTACACCTAAGGTGGGTCCTCTAGGGGAAGGACTGGAGATAATTTCTCAATGGGGAAATTATCTTTAAAACTTCACCTACACCCTCTCGATCTCTCTTACTAGTGGCGGAAGGAGCAACTTTCCGGTACTAGTCATAGAAGAAATTATTTAATTCCGGGACTGGGTAACTGATGATACTGGACAGTGGCTCTGAGATAGTTTTCCTTAGGGTTGTACTCATAGAAGTACTTGTAGCTCCGAAAAGACAGAATTGAAGAGAGAAGTTCAAACATTCAACATTTGATTGAACAACAAAAGAACTGACACAAGTTAAGTGCACTTTCACACATCAACTTTTATTGTTTACACATTGGTAAGTATTGGCATGTCAACTCTGAATAGGCTAGGTTTAATTCTCATTGGATACCACAATGAGGGGCCCCCCCTCACTCCTACTTTACTCACTTGCACTCAGTGCAGCAAGTTTTAAGCTGGCGTACGGGGGTCTGTCTAAGTTACACTAAATGAACCAAAGAGGTACTCAAGAGAGTCTCCCTTGTCTCATCATAAAGTGGGGGCAAGGGTCTGATGGATTTGAGACCAGGTGGTAGCTAACTTAGCTTTGCTTCGGAGAGGGGTAGTTGATCTCTCCTGTGGTTGGGACTGCCCCACTGGGGGTGGTTTGGTTGTCGGGTTTTCGCCCTGGTTTTGGGGCGAAGTCCAGCGTCTGGTCCCACCGCAATGGTAGCGTGACCAGGAACGCCTGACCAGGATCCCAGTTCTGCGATAAAGAGAACTTGGTATGTAGGTGAGAATTGATGGCTGATTTGTCGAGTGCATTACATTTACCTTTCACTTTCAGCACAGGTATGAGACTCAGCCAGCAAAGCATTCTCTATGGTAGAGTTTCTGCTATAACTATTAATCTCCACTTTGTTTAAAGACTAAGTAAGCTTACAAAAGGGTAGGAGACAGAAATTACTATGTTACATAGTTTCAGTCAAACAACTCTTCCATGTTTCTTATGAACTAAATCACACTGATTTGGGGCTACACTGAGTCCAAGTACACATGTGGTGTAGACTTAAAGTCATGCACTACAAATCATTCTCCAACAATCACCAGTATTTATAAATCGGGGTAGCAGTCTTACCTAGCACAGGCATACTGTTTCCTGATAAAAATTAATCACTGAATTTATTATTTAACTGACGAATTGCCTACGGGCAAAAGTCACGGTGAACTTAAATAACAATGGTCAGATAGTTAAAAAAGAATCAAATCACTGGGAGAGGCTTTTGCTATATGATTGCAAGCAAACTCCTACCAGAATAATCATTCATCAGTTTGATAATGTTCTAAGCATTTGTACAAATTTACAATGTTAATGCACACAGCATACAAAAAATAAATACATAGATTCCAAAGGTAAACAGAGTTCCAACTCACTTTTCCGGGGTTTTAAAACAGTGAATGACTGGAGATCAACGGTTACTGGGATTTCCCCACGTCTTCTCTATTTTGTCTCGTTTGTCTTCCACCGGTCTGGACTACGGGCAGTCTTGAGGGGTCAATGAAATTGCACCCCTGTCCCGTGTATTGGTTAAAAATGGATTCTAACTGCAGATTCGGTTTTGACAAACCTGTCACTCACACCTCGGGGGTGAGAGGGGGAGGGATCTAGTCTTATCGCTAGTCGCCTGGGGAACCGTTTTATCCTAATCAGCATAGCTCACGGACATCCCCCGGCCAGTATAATTTATGCGTCCGTAAGAGACATACCCCGGGAAAAATAATTTACCAGGGGGAGGGGGGGGGGGGTCAAAAAGAACGAGAGGCGTCACGCATTTGCCGTGGCGCACGTTTTCCCGTGTCATAATTGGTGTCAGTCGTGCGATGCGCGCCGTCCTAACTGAGAGAAAGGGGAGGGGGGGGGGGGGAGATAGGGGAGTGGGCATAGATTTGAAATCAATTTTTGGTTTAGGGCTTTAGAGGGACCGATGGGATGGTTTTGTCAAGCGTTTCGTCACACTCCCCGGGGAGACACTCACTGCCAACGCAGCGCAACCCTTTTTTTGTGTGTGAAAATACTATTTTAATCATTTTCAGGACTTCTTTCAGGTTTATTGGAAACTGTTTTGAAATGTGTGCAGTTTATATTTGAAATGTAACATTTTAAAATTGGGATGTCAGAAAATCAGTGTAATTTTTACTTGATTTTACTTTGTGTGTGTGTGTGTGTGTGTGTGTGTGTGTTGTCTATTCAGGCATTCCCCCCCCTCCCCCCCCCCCCCCCCCCCCCCCCCCCCCCACCCCACCAGCCCACACCAGTGCAAAGGCAAAACCCCTCAGCCACCTCCCAATGTCATATCCCTCGTAGCATTGGTTATTATTTATATGGGTAGTGCAGAAAAAAGGGGAAAATTACATGTTTATTTTGAAACAGACTCCCTTTTGAACCATACATGATTAGTCACAAAATTGTAAAAGATTTTTTTTTTTTTTATTTAGTAACATTTCATTTGCGCAGCTTGCGAACTGTCAACACAAGCTATAATAATGTGCAGGTACTGTATTGACATTTGTGGACTGATTGTAAACTTGTATATCAACCCTGTGTTCTCTTTGCAGATGAATCGGAAACACACTCATGCGTCGAGGAAGGATCAATTGCCTGACCAATGTGCAAAAGAACTGAGGTGGTTCTGTGCTCCATTTGAGTGTCCGTCCATGGGGAAGGACCAATGGACCACACTGTGCCATCTGATGTCACTGTTTCGTGACATCATTTTAGAAAATGAAGCAAATGTAATGCTTCCTCAATTTGGTAAGTTTATGGTTATGTGATGATGTGAGGAACAATTTGGTTTCGTAAAACAATGTGGACAATGACCATTTAACTCACTCTATACTGGCTGGTCGATTCCTGGTATACTGGCTACTTACTAAAAATACCATGGAAAATAATAAAGCAAACCTAAGTTTCCTAGCTATACACTGGATGCTTCCTTTACACCTTCCGAATTAGCACAAATTTTGAATGCTTCAGTATGGTATTGTCATGTATTAGTATGCAAGTGAGGTGCTCAAGGCAGCCCTGATGTGGCCCCTTGCGGTCGGCTGGGCTATAAGCAACATTATCTATCTATGTGCTCAAGGGGTATGCTATTTGCATACCTTAGATTAAAAAGAGATAGGATACTGTTTTCTCTGATACAGTCTTTGAGGTGTACATGAATATAATCGATAAGTCTGTTTGAATTGTGTTGAATGAAATCAGTGCCCGATTTATTGGTAAACATAAATTTATGGTACTAGAGCAACTTTGTGTATACTGTAATGCCAATAACCTTCAAATACAGCACATATATATATATAATATATATATATATATATATATGCTGTATATATATATATAAAATGTAGGGGACAATCTTTGAGCCTATGCTTGAGGATCCATTCAAGGATGCAAGGGAGATCAAAAGATATGGAACAGTGTGAGTGGTCAGCTCTGCTGTTCAATAACCCAAGCATTGTGAGTGGCTAAGAATTGTACAGAACAACCTTTACTTGGATCTCCTAAGAGATGCAATCTCCCACTGATTGACCAAACATTATACTGCTGAACAATTAAATAGTGGGAGAAAACAAGTGCAGGTTAACAATTCTTCAATCATTAAGTAATGACTTGGCAAAGATTTGAATTAAAAAAAAAAAAAAAAAAAAAAATTAAAGATGAAAAAAAATGGGGAATATATTATAAATATGAGAAACCCTTCACTAGCAGCCTGAGGGAACCATCGTACTTCCCTTCGAAGGCAGATCTATTTGTATTGCCTGCTCCTAGGCCTTTCGTCCGCTGGATCAGACTCATCAGGGAGACACGGCTGATTGTGTCTGTGCTCTTGTGTCAAATAGAGACACACCAAAGTCCATAATTTTGTGGTGTTCTCATCACCAAGGGTTCAAAAATAATCCAACAGCACCCCTAAAGCAGCCAGCAAGGGTAGTAAAATGGAACAAAAGGAAAATGTGGAGAGGAAAAAAGTGCTTAAAAACTAAAAGCATTATGCAAACAGTATAAATGTAGGGACAATCTTTTGAGCCTATGCTTGAGGATCCAATTCAAGGATGCAAGGAGATCAAAAGATATGGAACAGTGTGAGTGGTCAGCTCTGCTGTTCAATAACCCAAGCATTGTGAGTGGCTAAGAATTGTACAGAACAACCTTTACTTGGATCTCCTAAGAGATGCAAATTCTCCCCATGATTGACCAAACATTATACTGCTGAACACATTAAATAGTGGGAGAAAACAAGTGCAGGTTAACAATTCTTCAATCATTATAGTAATGACTTGGCAAAGATTTGAATTAATGCTTTTAGTTTTTAAGCACTTTTTTCCTCTCCACATTTTCCTTTTGTTCCATTTTACTACCCTTTGCTGGCTGCTTTGGGGGTGCTGTTGGATTATTTTTTGAACCCTTGGTGATGAGAACACCACAAAATTATGGACTTTGGTGTGTCTCTATTTGACACCAAGAGCACAGACACAATCAGCCGTGTCTCCCTGATGAGTCCGATCCAGCGGACGAAAGGCCTAGGAGCAGCAATACAAATAGATCTGCCTTCGAAGGGAAGTACGATGGTTCCCTCAGGCTGCTAGTGAAGGGTTTCTCATATTTATAATATATTCCCCCCATTTTTTTTCATCTTTAATTTTTTTTTTTTTTTTTTTTTTTAATTCAAATCTTTGCCAAGTCATTACTATAATGATTGAAGAATTGTTAACCTGCACTTGTTTTCTCCCACTATTTAATTGTTCAGCAGTATAATGTTTGGTCAATCAGTGGGAGATTGCATCTCTTAGGAGATCCAAGTAAAGGTTGTTCTGTACAATTCTTAGCCACTCACAATGCTTGGGTTATTGAACAGCAGAGCTGACCACTCACACTGTTCCATATCTTTTGATCTCCCTTGCATCCTTGAATGGATCCTCAAGCATAGGCTCAAAGATTGTCCCCTACATTTTATACTGTTTGCATAATGCTTTTAGTTTTTAAGCACTTTTTTCCTCTCCACATTTTCCTTTTGTTCCATTTTACTACCCTTTGCTGGCTGCTTTGGGGGTGCTGTTGGATTATTTTTTGAACCCTTGGTGATGAGAACACCACAAAATTATGGACTTTGGTGTGTCTCTATTTGACACCAAGAGCACAGACACAATCAGCCGTGTCTCCCTGATGAGTCCGATCCAGCGGACGAAAGGCCTAGGAGCAGGCAATACAAATAGATCTGCCTTCGAAGGGAAGTACGATGGTTCCCTCAGGCTGCTAGTGAAGGGTTTCTCATATTTATAATATATTCCCCCCATTTTTTTTCATCTTTAATTTTTTTTTTTTTTTTTTTTTTTTTTAATTCAAATCTTTGCCAAGTCATTACTATAATGATTGAAGAATTGTTAACCTGCACTTGTTTTCTCCCACTATTTAATTGTTCAGCAGTATAATGTTTGGTCAATCAGTGGGAGATTGCATCTCTTAGGAGATCCAAGTAAAGGTTGTTCTGTACAATTCTTAGCCACTCACAATGCTTGGGTTATTGAACAGCAGAGCTGACCACTCACACTGTTCCATATCTTTTGATCTCCCTTGCATCCTTGAATGGATCCTCAAGCATAGGCTCAAAGATTGTCCCCTACATTTTATACTGTTTGCATAATGCTTTTAGTTTTTAAGCACTTTTTTCCTCTCCACATTTTCCTTTTGTTCCATTTTACTACCCTTTGCTGGCTGCTTTGGGGGTGCTGTTGGATTATTTTTTTGAACCCTTGGTGATGAGAACACCACAAAATTATGGACTTTGGTGTGTCTCTATTTGACACCAAGAGCACAGACACAATCAGCCGTGTCTCCCTGATGAGTCCGATCCAGCGGACGAAAGGCCTAGGAGCAGGCAATACAAATAGATCTGCCTTCGAAGGAAGTACGATGGTTCCCTCAGGCTGCTAGTGAAGGGTTTCTCATATTTATAATATATTCCCCCCATTTTTTTTCATCTTTAATTTTTTTTTTTTTTTTTTTTTTTTTTTTAATTCAAATCTTTGCCAAGTCATTACTATAATGATTGAAGAATTGTTAACCTGCACTTGTTTTCTCCCACTATTTAATTGTTCAGCTATATATATATATATATATATAAAATATATATACATAATATATATATATTGTGGGTTTCAGCTTCAACACCGAGTGAGTTGGCAGTGCTGTGTTCCGAGGGCTCTGGGGGCTGGCTTCAGCACCTTCGGGTGTTCTTTTTCTTCTTTTTTCTTTTTTCTTCAAGCCATATCGTCTGTCAACCGAACATCCAGGACATCGGTCGCTCTTTGCCTGAATGCAGCCACTGTCAACGACCTCAAAGGGCTTCAGCAGAAAAGGAACCTCCAAGAGGTCAAGAAGCTGATCTTTGTCTTGAATGTTGGCATTGACTGTGTCATCGGCATCCAGATCAGGCTGTCACTGGGCCCTTGCAGTGGTGGATATTACAGCAAGGGGGAACCCAACATCCATCTATTGTGACAGCCTGGGTTGGGAATGCCCGCAGAATTTTGGCACATACATCCAACCGTTTTTACAATTTTTTGGATGTGGTGTTCAAAGTATGCTGGTTGCCTTGGCCCACGACACTGCTGCACAGAATGGACCACACACATGTAACCATCTGTGCTTGAACTATCCTCTGCAGACATGTGGCAATGTCTGCGGAGTGATAGCAGTCATTATGGCTGTCATCGCTGCACAGGACGAGAAGCTGTTCCAGGTGTTTACTGGTCCCCGTCAGCAACAGAGGATGTTTCTTCATAACCCCACGCGGTACGAAAGATATTTGCGGAGAGTAATTATGGATGGTTTGTGTCGGGCTCTGTCAGCTTGAACTACATTCTGCCAGCAACAGCACAACCTGGTCAGAAACGGAAGGCAGCATCTCCTGGCTCTCCACCAAAGGGAAAAGAAACCTGCATGGGGAGCAGCCCCCTCCCCCACTTGCATGGGGAGCAGCCCCCTCCCCCACTTGCATGAGGAGCAGCCCCCTCCCCCACCTGCATGGGGAGCAGCCCCCTTCCCCACCTGCATGGGGAGCAGCCCCCTCCCCCACTTGCATGGGGAGCAGCCCCCTCCCCCACTTGCATGGGGAGCAGCCCCCTCCCCCACTTGCATGGGGAGCAGCCCCCTCCCCCACTTGCATGGGGAGCAGCCCCCTCCCCCACTTGCATGGGAGCAGCCCCCTCCCCCACTTGCAGACCTGCCAACCATTACGCATTTCGCGTAATTTATTACGCCCAAGTGATAATTCTTACGCCTTTACGCATTTAGCAAAAAAATTACGCATTGAAAGTTTTCAACAACAACAACAACAACAACAAAAAACGGACGAAAAAAATCGGCTTATGTACAGACACGCACGGCGCCGTGCGTATAACCAGTAATCTTCAAGAAGCGTTTCCGGTCATGCGCAGTTCGTTTCACCATCTTTACCATTCAGCGAAGTTGGCGTCTTTTTGAAGTTTTAGCTACGAAAACGTCGAAACGTGGAGTAGAAAGTTTTGGACAAGATGCGAAAAAGAAAAAACTTGGTCAAAAGTTCCGAAAAGAATACTCGGAAAAGTTCCCCTGCATACGACCTTCGGCTAAAGGTGTAAATTGTGCACGGTGTACCACTTGCGAGTCGGACTTCACAATTTCCAATCGCGGGATGGTGGATGTGAAGCGTCACCTCGAGTCACGCAAACACATCGATTCCTCTAACGCGCCGAATTCTTCCAGCATCAACACTTTTTTCAGACTGTAGACACCTCAAAAGAGTATGAAATTAGGAAAAGGGTAATTGGGCTGAAGCATTGGTGGCCGGATTTTTCGTCGAGCACAACATCGCTCTTAGCGCAGCCGACCATGCATCCCAGCTTTTTACAGGAGCGTTCTCAGATTCGGAGATCGCCAAACAGTTCAAGAGCGGTCGAACAAAGACAACACACATTGTAAGGACCCTTCTCATGGAAGGCTTAACTGCTGCTGCATCTCGACTGCAGAATGGACCGTTTGTGTTGGGGATTGATGGAAGACAGGAGGGGGGGGGGGGGGGGGGACAAATTCTTTCCTGGGGTGGTGCGATACTTAGAAAATGACACAATCACCACTGAGCTGATAGCCAACCCCACATGCACAGAATCATCAACAGGGAGAACATTTTTTAGGTTATGTATTTTCTTAATTTCATGTTCCCAGTTTCTCCATCTTCAAACTCCCCCCCTCCCCCCTCCCCCCTCCCCCCCTCCTCAAGTTCAAATCTTTGCCAAGTCATTACTATCAAGACAGTTGAGTTGTTGACCTGCGCTTGTTTCCCCCCCCCCCCCCCCACCCCCACCCCCCACCCCCACTATTAGATAAGATTGTTCGTCTATGTGTATTTGTCTGACCTTATTCAAGTTTAAAAGGTTGTGCCAGTCTTGAATAAAAGTTACTTTGTGTTAGGTTTCCTTATAAAATGGGAGCAAACGTTACCCCACTTGTTTACTGTTTATTGTTTACTGTTCCCTGCCTCATTTCATTTCCAATTTTTTAGGTTGTTTCTGGCGCACTATCAAGCCTTGGTGTGCCATGCCATGATGGTTTAGGGGATTTGTGTGTGTTTCCAGTGTATTCTACATTTTCATAATTTGTAGAGATTTCTTGCGACACTTAAAAGAAAAGCTTGTTTTTGAAGAAAAGTAAAGTTCACAAAAATTGTGTGAACAATTTCATCACATCGTGTTTGTTTGAAAAAAGGTAAATGTCGCGCTCGATTACTCTTAGCTCTCAGAAATTACACATTTCTGCCTCACTGAGCTTCAATTCTTACTCATTGGTCTCTTAGGGGGTTGGCAGGTCTGCACTTGCATGGGAGCAGCCCCTCCCCCCTCCCCCACTTGCATGGGGAGCAGCCCCCTCCCCCACTTCCATGGGGAGCAGCCCCCTCCCCCACTTCCATGGGGAGCAGCCCCCTCCCCCACCTGCATGGGGAGCAGCCCCCTTCCCCACCTGCATGGGGAGCAGCCCCCTCCCCCACTTCCATGGGGAGCAGCCCCCTCCCCCACTTGCATGGGGAGCAGCCCCCTCCCCCCTCCCCCACTTGCATGGGGAGCAGCCCCCTCCCCCACTTGCATGGGGAGCAGCCCCCTCCCCCCTCCCCCACTTGCATGGGAGCAGCCCCCTCCCCCCTCCCCCACTTGCATGGGGAGCAGCCCCCGCCCCCACTTGCATGGGGAGCAGCCCCCTCCCCCCCTCCCCCCTCCCCCACTTGCATGGGGAGCAGCCCCCTCCCCCCTCCCCCCTCCCCCACCTGCATGGGGAGCAGCCCCCTCCCCCCTTCCCCCTCCCCCACTTGCACGGGGAGCAGCCCCCTCCCCCCTCCCCCACTTGCATGGGGAGCAGCCCCCTCCCCCACTTGCATGGGGATCAGCCCCCTCCCCCTCCCCCCTCCCCCACCTGCATGGGGAGCAGCCCCCTCCCCCCTCCCCCCTTCCCCCTCCCCCACTTGCACGGGGAGCAGCCCCCTCCCCCCTCCCCCCTCCCCCCTCCCCCACTTGCATGGGAGCAGCCCCCTCCCCCCTCCCCCCTCCCCCCTCCCCCTCCCCCCTTCCCCTCCCCCCCTCCCCCTCCCCTCCCCTCCCCCCTCCCCCTCCCCCCCCCCGCTCCAAACAGACCAGCCTCCACCAACCAGCCTCCACCAACCAGCCTCCACCAACCAGCCTCCACCAGCCAGCCTCCACCCAACCAGCCTCCACCAGCCAGCCTCCACCAACCAGCCTCCACCAACCAGCCATCCACCAGCCAGCCTCCCCACCAGCCAGCCTCCACCAACCAGCCTCCACCAGCCAGCCTCCACCACCAGCCACACCACCTAAACCAGCCTCCACCAACCAGCCTCCACCAGCCAGCCTCCAACAACCAGTCGCGCTCCAACAACCAGCCTCCACCAACCAGCCTCCACCAACCAGCCTGCACCAACAGCCAGCCTCCACCAGCCAGCCTCCACCAGCCAGCCTCCACCAACCAGCCTCCACCAACCAGCCTCCACCAGCCAGCCTCCACCACCAGCCTCCACCAACCAGCCTCCACCAACCAGCCTCCACCAGCCAGCCTCCACCAACCAGCCTCCACCAACCAGCCTCCACCAGCCAGCCTCCACCAGCCAGCCTCCACCAACCAGCCTCCACCAGCCAGCCTCACCAACCAGCCTCCACCCAACCAGCCTCCACCAACCAGCCTCCCCAACCGCCTCCCAAACCAAGACCATCTCCCTCTGCTGTGCCCCACAAACCAGCCATCTCCTCCGTCCATCCCAAAACCACCAACAATCCACCTTCCTCTGCCAGTGCTCCAGCAACCAGCCATCTCCCCCGTCCATCGCAAAACCACCAAACAAGCCACCTCCCTCTGCCAGTGCTCCAACAAACCAGCCATCTCCCCCTCATCGCAAAACCAAACAAGCCACCTCCCTCTGCCTTGCTCCAACAAACCAGCCATCTCCCCCTCCATCGCAAAACCAAACAAGCACCCCCTCTGCCAGTGCTCCAACAACCACATCTCCCCGTCCATCGCAAAACCAAACAAGCCACCTCCCTCTGCCAGTGCTCCAACAAACCAGCCATCTCCCCCGTCCATCGCAAAACCAAACAAGCCACCTCCCTCTGCCAGTGCTCCAATAAACCAGCCATCTCCCCCGTCCATCGCAAAACCAAACAAGCCACCTCCTCTGCCAGTGCTCCAACAAACCAGCCATCTCCCCCGTCCATCGCAAAACCAAACAAGCCACCTCCCTCTGCCAGTGCTCCAACAAACCAGCCATCTCCCCCGTCCATCGCAAAACCAAACAAGCCACCTCCCTCTGCCAGTGCTCCAATAAACCAGCCATCTCCCCCGTCCATCGCAAAACCAAACAAGCCACCTCCCTCTGCCAGTGCTCCAACAAACCAGCCATCTCCCCGTCCATCGCAAAACCAAACAAGCCACCCCCCTCTGCCAGTGCTCCAATAAACCAGCCATCTCCCCCGTCCATAGCAAAACCAAACAAGCCACCTCCCTCTGCCAGTGCTCCAACAAACCAGCCATCTCCCCGTCCATCGCAAAACCACCAAACAATCCACCTCCCTCTGCCAGTGCTCCAACAAACCAGCCATCTCCCCCGTCCATCGCAAAACCAAACAAGCCACCTCCCTCTGCCAGTGCTCCAACAAACCAGCCACCACCACCTACTGGCACGAAAACACCAAGCAAGCCACCTGGTGGATCTGACACTAATACATCTTCCTCCAGAAATGCACCACAAAGACAACAAGCACAGAATGTCCCTATTGTAATGCTCATCTCTCCAGGCGTGATGCCCTTGTACGTCACATAAAAACATCCCACCCCAGTATGGAAGTACCTCACACTACGGGACATTGTAAATGTCATCAGTGTGACTTTGTAGCATATAATTTGAAACAGTTGATTTATCATTACAATGCAGCACATAGAAAAAAATTAAATATTCAGTCAAAAACATTCCAGTGTAAACAAGAATTTGAAGTTTGGCGGTCAGATACAGAGAAAACTACTGAAACTCGTTTTGTCAAGCAACGTGGGCCTGATAAATGTACTGAAAGTGTTACAGAGTTTTATTACTGTAATCGGTCTGAAATAAGTGTAGGAAATAGTGTGCCATCACACCAGCGCAAGCGACACATAAAAACTCAGGGAACATCAAAAATTAAAGGAAAATGTACTTGCCACATGACAGTCACAACACACATTCATACTGGAAGAGTTACTGCTGTCTTTTGTCTAGATCACACTGGTCATGAGATAGAATTATGTCATTTAAAACTGTCACCTGAAATGCGCTCATTTGTTGCTGCAAAGATATCTGCTGGTGTAGGAGAAACAAAGCTGCTTAGAGAAATTAGAGACCAGTTTAGTACAATTGACAGGGACACCCTACTTACAAGGAAAGATATACAGAACATAAAATGTGAATACAACATTTCTCACTCACAGAAGGATTCAATGATGCATGCAGCGTTCAGCTTTGGGTTGAAGAGTTAAAAGAAGACAGTGATAATCCCATTATTTATTTTAAAATGCAAGGACAGTCAGATCCCAGTATAATCTGCTGAAAGATGATTTTTTACTTTGCATCCAAACAGCATTCCAAAGAGACATGATGAAACGTTTTTCCAGTGACATGATATTCATTGACTCCACTCACTCCACAACACAATACCAATTCCTCTTGACAACCATACTTGTAGCTGATGATTTTGGTGAGGGGATTCCTGTAGCATGGGCAGTTTCTAACAAGGAAGACATTTCTATACTTGAAGTTTTTTTTTCATGCTGTTAAAGCAGCAAATAATGGTGAAGATTATCAAGCAAACACTTTTATGAGTGACTTAGCATATTCATTCTATAATGCCTGGTGCGCAGTATTTCCAGTGCCTAAGAGAAGATTATATTGTAGCTGGCATGTGGATAGAGCTTGGAGAAAGAAACTGAGAGAGTCAGTGCCAGACATAGAGGAGCAGGCTGAACTTTATTACATGTTGTGCATGTTGAGAAGTGAGGTAGATGAGGTAATTTTCCGCAAAAAAATGACAGAATTTGAAGAATATTGTAACCAGAACTTTCCAGATTTCCATAATTATTTCCAAAGTGAATATGTCAGAGAAAAACAGAGTTTTGTATTGGGCAGCATGTTTTCGTAGGGGTGTTTTTGCTAATACCAACATGTATGTGGAGTCATTCCATCGTGTGTTGAAAGATATATATTTTCAAAGAAAACAAAACAAACGTGTTGATGGTCTCCTCTTTGTTCTCCTCCAGCTTGCAAGAGACAAAGCTTGTGAACAGCTGTATAAATGCCATATGGGGAAATTGACACACAGACTCCGTGAAATTCATATCAGACATAAGAGTGCTTTGAAGTTGGACATAAAAGATGTTGAAGAACATGGTTCTGAATGGATTGTACCTTCTGCAGAGCAGGATAATGTGCATTATTACGTAACCCCAAACGAAGCCTGTCCGGAATGTAAGTGTAAACAGACCTGCACAGACTGTGGTGTTTGCCCTCATATGTTTTCATGCACATGTGCGGATTTCTTAACTCGGACGATACCCTGTAAACATATACATGCAGTTCAAATGGCCAGGGCAAACAGCAGAACCTGTGACAATTCAAATGAGGAACCTGATCAGGCTGATGATGACATTTTTCCTGACAGAAATGAGAGGAACGCACACGATGAAACTTTAACTGAGAATGATACTGATTTCACACAGTATGTATGCAAAAAGGACTCCTTGAGTTCTTTAAATTTGAAGCAGTTGTACGCACAGGCATTGCAAGCAATAAATAATCTGATTGATTTTACAAAGCACACAAAAAACATTGATGCTGTGAAAAGTATTATTACAAATGTGTCATCAGCATTATCTGTTGCCAAGGTTTTGAAGCATTAAGAACATGTGACAAGCCTGAAGTAAAGTTTGAAGTAAAAGAACCAGTTAATGGTAACAAACACTTTGAAGCACAGAAAAAATTCTATGCAACTAAAAGAAAACCAGGCAGAAGTAGACTGAAACTTAGCAAACCTGATTCAAAGAAAACTGAAGAAATTAAATTGAAACTTAGTCAAATCACACCAAATAGTTGTGCTGTATGTCTGTGCAAGGAGGATAAAGGCACTGCTGAAGAAATACTTTGGCGACAGTGTAACTCATGTGAAGGATGGGTGCATGTCCAGTGTGACCAAACAACAAGCGGTGATGACTATCAATGCACTTTATGTACATCTAGGCAACTAAGTCAAAGATAGTTATGTCAGAATATTTCTGTAATGAGGAGTAACATGTATTGTTTCCTTTCCTTGGATTTATTGTGATGGAATGATGTGTGTACCAGAGTTGATGCATTAGACATCTCTGAGAACTGTTAGTTGAGGCTTTGTGCAGTGCCAACTGCTTCAGTAGTTTACTGTATTTCTTTGCTTCTGTCATGCCTAGTTTTCATTTGGCTATTCTAGCAATAACTGCTCTTGTTTCAAGTTCCTTCCATCATATCGTGCTATTTCAGGTTCCAAGAATCAAATGCTTGCAATATAATGTGAATATATGCAGAACACAAAATTGTCATTGTGATCAAATAAAACAAGATCTTAAGAATGATGAAACTAAAGCATATGACTTTTTTTTTAACCTATAAATACACACACACATAGTCCAAGGGCCACACCACCAAAAAAGGCCTAAAAAATGAAAGTGTCGGCTTGGACCCCGCATTGAAATTTTTTGATTGATTTGGAAAGAGGGTCAGTAGTGTATTACTTTTTGACATACTAGAACTTTGAACTCAATCTAGTTTGTGAGAAATATGCATTTAAAAGTGATACTTTCAGTCAAAACGACAAGTATTTTTTAAACAAGCAAAATCTGAAAAAAGGCATATGACATACTCCAAACCAACTTTTAGACACCTCAGGTAATAAAATAATGTAAGGTCTGAGGTATTGGGTTCATAACAGGCACAAAAAATGCAAAAAAGAACATAAAAGATAGTTTTTAATTTACCTGATTCTGAGAAAGAATTATGTCCCTTAGTTGAACTGATGCAGTCCTTATGTGCACATAATATATTTCCATTGAAATCAGCCCACATTCCATACAGTTCAAGTCAAGCATAGCACAAATATTCACTGAATTATTTTCACATTCTATTTTTGTTGTCACTTTAGATGACTGTCCACTGGTGAAAATATAAATTTTGGCATGTATTGCTTGATCACAAACAATAATGACTGTTTTCTGGTCTAAATGTTCAGCAAAGTCCATCCTTCTGCAGAGGATAGTGTTGACTGTTGACATGTCTGTAGCACTGCCATCAATGACTGGAAGATATGTCACAGGAGCACAGGCTGGCACTTCCTTCTGAACAGCTGTATTAAATCCAGTCCAGGGTGGCAAAGGAAGGCTTTCAAGTGACTGGGCGCATAGCTTGAGCACAAATACGACATGTCTTGTTTTACAGTGGTCACTTTGGCATTTTGTTGTGCAGCATCAGTAGAACCTACTTCTGCAAACTGAGGATCTGTCCTCCTCTTTTTAGAGAAATACACAATGTTAGTCTCAGCACACTCCAGTTTTCTTTTCCTGGATTTGCTGATATTAGAATTATGGGTAGTGGCATTTTCCACAAATGTAGCTGGCAAAGGATGTTGTCCACACTGAACTGCAATCCATTCACACAGTGTGTTGTGTTTTGTCCATTCATAGTTTCTTCTTGGAAATCAATGTTGTCCCAAACCAGTGTTATATAGTGAGACCTGTTGATAAAAGATGGCACTGCATATCTCATTTCTGCTTCAGTGACAGAAGTCTCCACTCTCTGAACTGTTGTCTGTGAGGTACAATGCCCATGTCCATTCAATACGTAACAAGTCTTCCTGATCCTGTTATGTGTCTTTGCGCCATCCCAAGCATGATCTCCTTTGGTGTGGTGTAATTCTTGTTTGCCAAGGAAATAATGTCCTGTGAGATGGATAGTATCTTTTGCTTTCCATGTCATGGAACATGTACATGATCCTGTTCAAATTCACATGTGAAACCACAGATCCAGGCAATGAAGTTGAATAATTCAGCAAGAACAATTTTTAAAAGATTGTCTTCATTTCCATCATCTGAAGAAGGCCATGAAGCTATTTCTGTACTTGTTCTCAAAACATTCCTCACAGGAAGAGCAGACATGTAAAGTTGCTTCCATTCATTTTCCAAATCATCGCTTGCAGCTTCTGCAGTAATCTTTGACTGTTTATTCCTAGTCACAAGTCTTTGTCTTACTCACTGTTTCACAAGTCTGCTGACATTCAGCATTCGAGTCTGTTTCAGGTGTGTCCTCTGGGCCTTAAGATCCTGAGTATAGATGACATCATTGTTAGATTCATTGCTCTCTAAGTCACTGTCTTCTGATTCATCACTGTAGTCAGTTTCAGTGTCTTCTAGGTCTGCAGCCCTGATGTGGCCCTCTGCGGTCGGCTGGGCTATAAGCAACATTATCTTATCTTATCTTCTAGGTCTGTGCTCATAGCAATGCTCTGCCCAGCACTGGGAAACGACAGATTGGCAACAGACTGGCTACAGCAGAAACTTGGGAGTCATACCAAAACCAAACAGCATCAAGGCTAAAGATGTGTTGAAAGTGAGTTATACCTAAACCAAACAGCATCAAGGCTAAAAGATGTGTTGAAAGTGAGTTATACCTAAGATAAGATAAGATAATGTTGCTTATAGCCCAGCCGACCGCAGAGGGCCACATCAGGGCTGTCACCACGTTAAAATCAACTCACCAGTCATTTAAAAAAAAAAAAAAAAAAAAAAAACCTTTCACACATCTCGTTAAATGACATCGTCTACAAACGAACCAGAAACTTTGTTAAAAATCCTTCTTCCGTAAAATCTCAAATCAGATGAAAAATGTTAATTTCTCTCAAAAACCCAAGGATCACGTCAGGCGGGACATCCTGAACAGGATCTTCATGGACTCCGCTGTAAATGTTTGTGTCTCACATCGTGCAAGTCCCAACACTCTAAAAGAACATGTTTCATTGTGAGTGGTGCATGACATGGAATGCACCCCGGAGCTTCTTCACTCTTTAAAAGGTAAGAATGGGTAAAATACGAATGGCCGGTGTGCAGCCGGCACAGAACCGTTTCCTCTTTACGACCACCCGACGTAGATGGGAGGAAGTCTTTAAGGTTTGGACGGATCTGAAAGAGTTTGTTATTCGTCTGTGTGTTCCAATCCTCCTGCCAGAGGTCTCTCACATAATCGTTAATTTGGGTTTCACATCTGAGCAGGGGATATAAGTGTTGGACAGTTTCTCTCTTGTGGCGTTCTTGGCTAAACGATCAACCATTTCGTTCCCGCCGATGCCAAAATGGCCAGGAACCCAAGCAAGAGTAATGTTGTAACTGTCCGCCTTCAACTTGCTAAAAAGTTCAAAAAAAAGTAAAAGTTCTGGATGCTGAAGGTTGCGGCCAGCTATGGCCTCCAAAGCTGACAGCGAATCCGACAGAACCAGAAAGTCCCTCCTCGAAGAATGGGAGATTATCTTCAAAGCCAGTACTAGAGCAGTAAGTTCAGCAGAATAGACAGAAGCATCTGAATGTATATGTTCCAACAATATCTGAGAAGGAGCCCCAGGGCAGTAGGCTGCACAGGCCACTCCATCCTCAGACTTGGAACCGTCAGTGAAAACTTTTTGATAGGATGGGAAGTTGGAACAGAGCTCGGCATACAAAGCCTTGTACGCCAGAGAGCTGGTAGACTCCTTACGGAAAGCTGCGAGATCGAAACGAATCTCTGGTGTGAAAAAGGTCCATGGAGGTTGATCCGGAAACTTGGAAAAATCAGAAACTACTCCCAGGTCTATACCTGCATTCCGCACGTGAGGCTGCATACGAAGCCCAAACGGCGGAATACATTTCGGGTTTGTTGCAAACTTACTTTGGAACGGAGGGTCAAAACACAGTCATAGGCAGGATTCTGTGGTTCTGAGAACAGTCGGATATAATAATTCAAAGACGTTTCAGCCTGCGGTTGGACAGTGAAGGTTCACCTGCCTCTGCGTACAGGCTGTACACAGGGGTGGTGCGGAACGCTCCAAGACAGAGACGAAGCCCTTGATGGTGGATAGGGTCCAAGAGTTTGAGGTAAGATGATCTTGCGGAGCCGTACACAGCACAACCGTAGTCCAGTTTAGAACGGACCAGGGCTCTGTAGAGGTGCAACAAAGTTTTCTTATCAGCGCCCAGTCGGTGTGTGCTACGACCCGCAGAATATTCAGTGCCTTTTGGCAAGCAGTTTGAGGTTTTTAATATGGCTGAGAAGTTAAGTTTTTGGTCAAAAATGACTCCCAGAAATTTGGCCTCTTTAACAGCTGGAATGGGAGATTTCCCTACTTGAAGTTCCGGATCTGGAAAAAACTGACGGAAATTATGGAAGTGAATACACTGGGTTTTTGTAGCAGAAAAGGTGAAACCGTTTTCATCCGCCCACCGATGGATTTTATCTACGCAAAGCTGGAGCCTGCGCTGGACACTCGGGTACAGGCTTCCAGTTGCGTAGACGGCAAAATCATCCACAAACAATGAGCAGTCTGAACCCTGCTGAACTGATTTCACAATGTTGTTGATTTTAATACTAAAGAGGGCAGGAGACAGTATGCTCCCCTGGGGAACACCCAACTCCTGCTCGTGGACATCAGAGAGAGTGGTGCCAACCCGGACCTGAAACTGTCGTTCTGCCAAAAAATTTTGAATAAAAAGCGGAAGATGACCTCGAAAACCCAGATCGTGGAGATCATGAAGTATCCCCGACTTCCAGGTGGTATCGTAGGCCTTCTCCAAGTCGAAGAAAATTGCCACTGCGTGCTGTCTGTTTAAAAAAGCGTTCCTAAGTGTAGATTCCAGACGAATCAAATGGTCAACTGTACTACGATGTTTGCGGAAACCACACTGTTCTTTCGCCAAAAGGCCATCGGTTTCGAGTTTCCACATGAGCCTAGCATTGACCATTTTTTCCATCAATTTACAGACACAGCTGGTCAAAGCTATGGGACGGTAGTTAGATGGATTAGAAAGATCTTTTCCAGGTTTGGGGATGGGAATAATGAGGGCTGTCCGCCAAGAGGGTGGAAAGCAACCTGTAGTCCACACGTGGTTGTATACCTGTAACAGGATGTTCAGACCTTCTTGCGGAAGATGTTTCATAGTTGATAATGAATGTCATCTAAACCTGGAGAGGAATCGCTGCAAGAGAGTAAGGCAGATTTCAGCTCGTTTAATGTAAAAGGAAGATTGTAGTCTTCCATGTTGTCGGATGAAAAGTTGCAGGGTGATTTTTCTTTTAGGGCTTTGTGTTTGACAAAAGTGACTGATTTATTAGAAGAGGAGGAGTTCTTTTCAATGGTTGAAGCAAGCAGATTAGCAACTGCTTTCTTTTCTGTTAATAAAGAATCCGAAAACTTGAGATGGTTCACAGTGGGACAGGTGTTCTTCCCTTTGATTTTCTTAATGATGTTCCACACTTTTTTCTTAGAAGTTTTTGATGTCAGCCTGGAGCAGAAGCTTCTCCAGGACCGACGTTTACTGATTTTAAAAGTGTGTCTTGATTTAGCACGGAGGTTCTGATGGGCTCGAGCGTTGGGACCCGAAGGTCGTTGGTATACCTGACGCTGAGCCCGTTTTCTAACTTTGGAAATTTGTTGGCATTCTGAATCAAACCAGGGTGTTTTGGGCATTTGAAGTTTATCGGAAGACACTGGAATACAGGTTTTAGCACATTTGATCATAGTGTTAGTCAGAGATTCTGCTGGGTCTGGACTCTGAAAAAAATCAGTGTCCTGGAACTCCTTAGAAATAGTGGCTGCAAATAGATCCCAGTTTGCTTTCTTATAATTGAGATGTTGAGAGACAGAGGCGGGTTCAGTTAGTTATACCTAAACCAAACAGCATCAAGGCTAAAAGATGTGTTGAAAGTGAGTTATACCTAAACCAAACAGCATCAAGGCTAAAAGATGTGTTGAAAGTGAGTTATACCTAAACCAAACAGCATCAAGGCTAAAGATGTGTTGAAAGTGAGTTATACCTAAATCAAACAGCATCAAGACTAAAAGATGTGTTGAAAGTGAGTATATATATACCTAAACCAAACAGCATCAAGGCTAAAAGATGTGTTGAAAGCAGAGGAAAAAATCAACGGAGCTTTCTTTGTGTAAGTGCAGGAAAGCGATGTGAAGAAGGATCAGAACAGCCTAAATCAGCGTGCTCTGGCAGGATTGTAAGCAAATTGGAATGGGTCAAGAAACTGTTGTAAAAGTCAGGAGATGATGTAGAACCAGACTGTTTTTTGTTGTTGTTGTTGTTTTTGATTTAATCATTATGGAAGTGAGAGCTACCTAGCAGTAGTCATTTGAAGTTGATGGACTTTCATTTCTTCAGCATCAGACAGACCGTGGAATGTTCCAGAAATTCCTTAGAAAAGGGTCAGTGGAAAACTGGACAAGACGCCATCTCCCATTTCTGTTGTCTGGACCTAGCACTTTTTTTGGTTTGTTTTTGTTGTTGATGTTTTTTTGTTTTTTTGTTGGTCCCCAGTAGCAGTGATGGCCCTTCACTCATTGGTCACTTCCATTACTTTCCACCCATTATCATCAGTACCAACATCACCACACATAACTACTGTCATTGTGATCACCACTCAGTAGTTTTGTTTGCTTTTTGTTCATTGATCATTTCTGTTCCTTGCTACCAAGCGTTATTATCAATCCACCATGATGACTGTCATCACTAAACAAACGAACAAACAAACCCTGCTGTTCTACTACCCTCCACCCCTCTCCTTTCTCCCCCTCTGTATTTAGCCACTGTTAATACTACAACTATTATCGTCATATCACCACCAAAAGTAACAGTATTCTTCCTCTTATGATCTAAATGTTTTTATCATCATCACTGTCATCATTTTTGTTGCTATCATTATTATTATTATTGTCATCATTATTGTTTCAACTCCCATGATCCTCTTCCCAACGGCCTTGGTTTTCATTCAACGCCCACTTGGCACCGACGATGAGAAGAGAAGTGGTTGCTGGTCCTTGTCCTGAATGTTGTTTGGTTTTGCCTGAAGAAGACCTTAGAGGTCAAAGTGCATCGTGTTTTGTCCTGTCATCTGTTTGTCTGGATTGTCTTGCGGAACTGATAACCTTAGAATTTGCTTTATCTTGATTTGCTTTATCTTTACACACACGCACACACATGCTCACACACTCGCACACACACATAGGAACATGCGCATACACGCTCGCAAGCACACTCACACACGCTGTCCCATGTGAGCACCAGTATATGGCTCAAACTGAACAATGTCTCCTGTCCCATGTGAGCACCAGTATATGGTTCAAACTGAACAATGTACCCTGTCCCATGTGAGCACCAGTATATGGCTCAAACTGAACAATGTATCCTGTCCCATGTGAGCACCAGTATAGGGCTCAAACTGAACAATGTGTCCTGTCCCATGTGAGCACCAGTGTATGGCTCAAACTGAACAATGTACCCTGTCCCCTGTGAGCACCAGTACATGGCTCAAACTGAACAATGTACCCTGTCCCATGTGAGCACCAGTATATGGCTCAAACTGAACAATGTACCCTGTCCCATGTGAGCACCAGTATATGGCTCAAACTGAACAATGTACCCTGTCCCATGTGAGCACCAGTATATGGCTCAAACTGAACAATGTACCCTGTCCCATGTGAGCACCAGTATATGGCTCAAACTGAACAATGTACCCTGTCCCATGTGAGCACCAGTATATGGCTCAAACTGAACAATGTACCCTGTCCCATGTGAGCACCAGTATATGGCTCAAACTGAACAATGTACCCTGTCCCATGTGAGCACCAGTACATGGCTCAAACTGAACAATGTATCCTGTCGGATCAGCGAGAGTCCACAGTCCTCTCCTTCCCATGCATGCCTGAAGCGTGCATGGAGGTGATGTTTTATTTCTGTTCAAATTTGCAAGGACTTACACTGCCACAAAAATCATTTCTGACAGGTTTCTTCATAGACACTGAACTATCCAGTAATGTGATCATCAAGTCAATAATGGCTTTAGAAATCAAATGACACTTGTTGACTTTCATCTCCAGATTGTGTGGCCATCTTTTTGCAGTTGCTCACAAATAACTCCACTATCAAAAAGAATTCATGGCTGTAATGGAAAAAAATCACTTGAACAAGGGTAGGCAACTCTATTAGCAATGTCTTAAAACCAAAACCGATGCAGTTCATTATTTTGCTATCGAAACAACATGTCGGATTTACCTGCTTTAAAAAAAAGGGTTTTCAGGAACATTTCACTATGCTGATATTAGATCCATGTTTTATAAAGACTTTTCCCAAAACATTCTTCGTGTTTACAACAAGTTTACCTTCTGTAAAGAACTGGTTGGCTAGAACTTTTCTCTCTGTGTTTACAGGGGGTTTTCCTCCATTGAATTACGTGTTTGTCTGGTACACATTTCTGTTTGTTTATGCCAGATTAATCTTCTTCAACTGTTGTTGTTGTTTTGTGTGTGTGTGTGTGAGGAATGTGTTTCAATTGTTGTACTGCATTTTCTTATTTATCTAGGACATTTGTTTTTCTTTTTTTTTTTCAGTACTTACCATTTTTCCAGTACTTAAATGTTTGAAGCATTTTTCTCTGTGTTTATACCAGGTTTACTTTCTTCGATGTACTTGTTTGTCTGGAACAGTTCTGTGTTTATACCAGGTTTACTTTCTTCAATGTACTTGTTTGTCTGGAACATTTCTCTGTGTTTATACCAGGTTTACTTTCTTCAATGTACTTGTTTGTCTGGAACATCTCTCTGTGTTTATACTAGGTTTACTTTCTTCAATGTACTTGTTTGTCTGGAACATTTCTCTGTGTTTATACCAGGTTTACTTTCTTCAATGTACTTGTTTGTCTGGAACAGCTTTCTGTGTATGTACTGGATTTACCTTCTTTAAACGACCTGTTTTGCTGGAACATTGTTCTCTTTGTTTATAACAAATCAAGGCAAGAGGTGGCACGAAAACTAAACCATTGTTCTTTCAAAACTTCAATTTTTTTTCCTATTGTTTATGTTAAAAAAAACATGGCAAAAAAAACATATTTGGGTGATTTCAAAGCTCGTGTGTGATTTGAGACCACAAATGGGGGCAAAATGATGAGGAAAAAAACGAAGAAAAAAAACCGGTTCATAACAAGAACTGTATTTCTATCATAGCAGACATCTTAGGCACTTGAAACATGACTTCATAACAAGAACTGTATTTGTATCATAGCAGACATGTTAGGCACTTGAAACATGACTTCATAACAAGAACTGTATTTCTATCATAGCAGACATGTTAGGCACTTGAAACATGACTTTTCTTGTTTTGCTGAGCAATAGTAATGCAATTACAAAAGGATTTTTATATATTTAAACTGCTTTTTTTTCAATCATTTTTTTTCCATATGCTGGCCATCAGACTTCGTGTTTCACTGCTTTTGAATTTTTCGAATGGAAATAGCAAATGATAAGTGCTGTTTTGACTTATAAATAAAATGTAATTGCATGCAGAAATCATTTCTGATCACACACAAAAAAAAAAATACCAAGCTAGCTCATCTGAATCCAGAGATATTGTGTTCCTTGCACATCAACCGTTGTTGAAAAAAGTGATTTTGAGAAAAACAACGTTTGAAAATAAAGAAGTTGAGTAATTTTCATACACATCTCCTTCAAGCTAAGTCATTTTTTACTATGAAAAATGTGAAAATAGACAAAATGAACACCACAGATGGTTTCAACAGACTTTCTTGAGCACAAAAACACATAAAACCCAAAACATGATTTTTGAAAGAAAATGGTCAAATTTTCGTGCCAACTCTCCCCTTAATCTTCGTTAAACTTCTTTTTTACCAGAAATATTGTTTTACGTTTGTACAGGATGTATCTTATCTAAAGTAGTTGTTTGTCTGGAATAATTTTCTCCGTGTTTATGCGGATTTACCTTCTGTTAAGGTTTTGTTTGACTGGAACAGTCCTCTGTCTGCTGATGCTGGAATTACCTTCTTTAAATCCTCTTTTATATGGGATAGTCCTCTCTCTTTGTTATGCCAGATTTACCTTCTTTAAATCCTCTTTTATATGGGATAGTCCTCTCTCTTTGTTATGCCAGATTTACCTTCTTTAAATCCTCTTTTATATGGGATAGTCCTCTCTCTTTGTTATGCCAGATTTACCTTCTTTAAATCATCTTTTATATGGGATAGTCCTCTCTCTTTGTTATGCCAGATTTACCTTCTTTAAATCATCTTTTATATGGGATAGTCCTCTCTCTTTGTTATGCCAGATTTACCTTCTTTCAATCTTTTATATGGGATAGTCCTCTCTCTTTGTTATGCCAGATTTACCTTCTTTAAATCATCTTTTATATGGGATAGTGCTCTCTCTGTGTTATGCCAGATTCACCTTCTTTAAATCATCTTTTATATGGGATAGTCCTCTCTCTTTGTTATGCCAGATTCACCTTCTTTAAATCATCTTTTATATGGGACAGTCCTCTCTCTTTGTTATGCCAGATTCACCTTCTTTAAATCATCTTTTATATGGGATAGTCCTCTCTCTTTGTTATGCCAGATTTACCTTCTTTAAATCATCTTTTATATGGGATAGTCCTCTCTCTTTGTTATGCCAGATTTACCATCTTGCAATACAAATGCTTAAACTTTATTTATTTTTTTTTTTAAATCCCTTAGATTTGTCCTCTTGTAAATCAATCCAAATTATGGAAAGGTACATACACAAGATGAATTTTAGTCAAAAAATGGCTACTTTACCATTGTGCCCAAGACACATTGTTAGATCAATTTATAAATTAAGGCTGAATACTTGGAACACTAAATATACGCATGGTATAACTTGTGTCTGCAGAGAAAACATTTCTGTGCGTCATCTTTTGTTTGAATGCTCAGTGTTGACCTCGCTCTATCAGGTCAGGAGAAAGGCATTGAGATGAATAACTTTGATAATGTCAATACTGTCTTATATGTGTTGCTGAAATTGCCATGGTTATTTTGCAGTCACAGGTTGCAAAATTTTTATAAAGATCACAATTTTGTGTACCACTAGGGTATTTCACTTATGTAAATATGCCTATATCAGATGTGGGTTTGAGAGTACTAGATAAGCTGAGAGTGAAGGTTTTAGTTTTTCTGCCAAGTGTCTGATATCATCTGGCGATGAACAGACATTAAATAATCCACTGAACTGAACTGAACTGAACTGAACTGAAGCTTCACAACTGAGAAGAGAACTAACATCTGTACAACCAACACTGGCATTGTTGTTCAAGCTGATATTCTTTCTTTATTCATATGGACCTATGTGCTTATCAATTTGTCTGTCTGTCTATCTATGTGCATGTATACATTTGTATCAATCAGTTAGTCAATCAACTGATCAATCCATTAATCAATCGTTCAATCAATCAACCAACCAACCAATTAATCAATCATCAATCTATTTATTTTTCTGTTGATCTGTCTATCTATTGATTCATCCATCCATCTGTCTGTCTGCCTGTCTATCTACAGAGAGAGAGAGAGAGAGAGAGAGAGAGAAATGGAAAATGAGTCAGCATTGTGATAGTGTCAGCTTGGAGACAAATCCTTCTGCTAACAGTTTCACATTGGAAATCTTATGTGGAATGAAGAGTGTGCTGATGTGTGTTTATAATATACATGTGGTTATGCAACACAGACACCACACACGCCACAGCGAGAGAGAGAGAGAGAGAGAGAGAGAGAGAGAGAGGAATTGAGAGATGAAGAGAGAGAGAGGAATGGAGAGAGAGAGAGAGACAGACCGACAGAGGCATACACTGCATCCAGCTCACTTTCGTTCATTCTCCCTATTGATTCAACAGGCTTTTTTCTTGAAAGACACTGCCCTGCTCTTTATTGACAGCATTTGACATCATATGTTCACCATTTACAGTGGCATTTATTTACAATGTAGGGCAAAATGTACACATTCATGATTTCAAAGTTATATCTGAAATTACTGAAAATCAAAGTGGTATAAAACAGTGGATAATACCTGAATAGCAAAACATGGCACATGTTTCTTAGGCTCTTGATGAAAAAAAGGATATCCTTTCTTTCCATGTTCAACCATGAATGGTGGTTGTTGTGTGCTCACTGCACCAAATAAAGTGACCTTTTTCATAGCAGAAAGAACTTTTCGAATTTTGACTTTTTTGTTGTTGCTGTTTTTGAGAATCTTTTTTTTTTTTTTTGGGGTGGGGGGGGGGGGGGGGGGGGGCATTTTTTTTTTTTTAAATACTTTTCCAAAAACAAAAGACAATAAACAAGACGCATGTACAGGAAAACAAAAACATAGTTTCAGAAACAGTTACATGTAGTGATCAGACACTTAGTAGGTGATGGACAGATGAGGGCACATCTCTATTATGAAACAGAGGTAATAATAGAAACTATTACCAAATGGCATAACATAACTTTTTTTTTTTTTTTTTTTAATACATGAGCCTATGGATGGACAATTTCACTTTGCAATGGAGAGATTATCCCACCACACCATCCGCTCTGGCAACATGATGTCTACACACATAAGGCTTAAATTACATAAATAAAGGCATATATTTTTTCCATGTTAGCTCGAATTCGTGGGTTTTCCCTACAGTTGCTGATAAACTATTTTTCTGTTCTTACCCTTATATTTAAAACTATTGATGAAACTAGGCATTGTAGGGTTCAAATTGTGTAGCTTGCTTTTATAGATGAAAAATTTGGCAAATAGTAGTATGAAATCTAAAGGCTTGTCTGTTATTACATTTTCTGCACAACCAAACAAAATTAGTTGTTTCGTTTAATATTAGTCTTAGAGAATGGGGACATTTATTCCATAAAACAGATTCGAAGTCATTCCAGACATTTTGAATCACAATGCAATTCCAAAACAAGTGCTGAATTGTCTGCGTTTCTGAGTTTGTTTGTTTTTTTGCGTTTCTGAGTTACAGAAATTACATTGTGGGGAGTCTGTGAGTTTACACATGTGAAGAAACTTTTAAGAGGTTTTTGAAAAGATATCTTTCCACTTGAGTCCAGCATACAGACGTTTCCCACTTAATCACTGCTGCTGGTGTAATTGCACATGTTTCTTTTGTACTAGTTTGTACAGAGTGGACTGAGGGGGTGGGAGGGGGGTGAGGCGGGAGGGCAGACAGTCCGGGATGGGGAGTCGAGGGCGGGAGGACCGTGTGTGTGTGTGTGTGTGTGTGTTGTGTGTGTGTGTGTGAGAGAGAGAGAGAGAAAGAGAGAGAGTTGTGTGTGTGTTGTTAGAGAGAGAAAGAGAGAGAGTGTATGTGTGTGTGTGTGAGAGAGAGAGAGAGAGTGTGTGTTCAGTTTGAGAGAGAGAGAGAGAGTGTGTGTTTTGTGTGTGTTTTAGAGAGAGAGAGAGTGTGTGTGTTCAGTTTGAGAGAGAGAGAGTGTGTGTGTGTGTGTTTGAGAGAGAGAGTGTGTGTGGTCTGTGAGAGAGAGCAGAGAGAGAGAGAGAGTGTGTGTGTGTTTGAGAGAGAGAGAGAGTGTGTGTGTGTGAGAGAGAGAGAGAGAGAGAGTGTGTGTGTGTGTTTGAGAGAGAGAGAGTGTGTGTGTGTGTGAGTGTGGGGTGTTTGAGAGAGAGTGTGTGTTGTGTGTGAGTGTGTGTGTGTGTTTGAGAGTGTGTGTGTGTGTGTATGTGAGTGTGTGTGTGTGTTTGAGAGAGAGAGAGAGTGTGTGTATGTGAGTGTGTGTGTGTGTGTGTGTTTGAGAGAGAGAGAGAGTGTGTGTGTGTATGTGAGTGTGTGTGTGTGTGTGTGTGAATGTGTGTATGTATGTGTGTATGTGTGTGTGTGAGAGAGATAGAGAGAGCATTTGTGTGTGTGAGAGACGGAGAGAGGGAGAGTTAGGAAACAGGGAGAGAACATGTGTATGTGTGTGAGTGAGTGAGATAGAGAGTGAGAGAGAGAGAGTGTGTGTGTGTGTCCATCTGTGTAAGTGAGAGAGAGAGAGTGGTGTGTGTGTGTCTGTCTGTTTATGTGAGAAAGGAGTGTGTGTGTGTGTCCGTGTGTGAGGGAGAGAGAGAGAGAGAGAGGGAGCATGTGAGAGAGAGGAAGTGTGTGAGAGAGAGAAAGAATGAGAGAGAGAGAGAGTGAGTGTGTGTCTGTCTATGTGAGAAAGAAGGAGGGTGTGTGTGTGTGTCCATGTCTGAGAGAGAGAGAGAGGGAGGGAGCATGTGAGAAAGAAGGAGGGTGTGTGTGTGTGTCCATGTGAGAGAGAGAGAGGGAGGGGCATGTGAGAAGGGAAGGAGGGTGTGTGTGAGAGAGAGAGAGAGAGAGACTGATTGGCTATGTGCTTGCGTATGTGTGCGAGAGAGAGAATGTGTGTAAGAGAGACAGAGATAACATTTGTGTGTGAACTTTCTTGTGTATGTGTGTAAGAGTCAGACAGAGAGTGCTTGTGTGTGTTTTGTGTGCGTGCGCGTGCGTGTGGGGTGTGTGAGGGAGGGAGGGAGGAGAGAGAGAGATTTTGAAGTATGGGTGGAGTGCTGCGTATGAAGGGGAAAAAAGTGATTTCATTTGTGTGTGTGTGTGTGGGGGTCGGGGGGGGGGGGGGGGGGGGGGGGGGGGGGGGGGGGGGGGGGGGGGGGGGGGGG
>JAFLJL010002062.1:0-28454 GCA_018398815.1 Conus ventricosus
GTTTTCAAATTTGCATTTAATTTTGCATGTGAATGCAGGCCAGTAGGCACTGCAGTTAGAATATGTTTCAAGTCTGTGTTCAACATGTTATGTTTGGTGATATTCACCTGTACTGAATCAGATTAAATTGACGTATATATATTGATGACTGCAATTGGTTTTTGCAATTATGTGAATGCTGCGTAGTCACTAGATGTTTCTAAAATCTCATGTGACTCCGTATGACTGAAGAGAGGCAATAAATAATTGAAAAATTAAACTAGACTTACGTAGAAAGGTGACGTTTAATTTAATTATTTAAAACCTATCGTAAGGAGGGAGGAGTTACGTGCCCTCCCTATGTATGGCTCTGAATGTTAAGGTCACCACTATGGTAAGTCTAGTGAACAGTTTGTTCACCCTCTTCTTAATTTAAGTATCTAGTGACTACTTGCAGCTCTAAACACTGACTATTCTTGGCCGACGCGCGCTGATACTCACGTAATCGCCTCCTCCTTACGATAGGCTCTAAATAATTTCAAATTAACGTCACCTTTCTATGTAAGTCTAGTTGAATTTTTCAATTATCTTTTTAAACTTGCTGTTACTTCATTTTTCAACTTTCTGCTTTCTTCCTTCATCTGACTGCTTTTGTATTCATCTTCTGCCTGTGTGAAATATCCATTCTCACAGGCAGCACAAAGATCACATCAATCTTTTATCCGTTTACAGAAGCTGACGTTGAATTCACATTTATGCTCATTTCTGTAGGTGGTTTCACTACCTGGGGCTTTGCAGCCTTCCTCTTGCTGCTTTTCACAGTACAGATCATACATCTTTTGCAGACTGAGGGAACTTTCTAAGTATTCTCTTGTAGAATCTTTCCTTGCATACCGACTTTCTATTCTAGAAAGCTGCTGATGTGCTGTCTTATCTCCTCCTCAATGTCCTTTGAGTTGCCCCTTTGGCTTTGCTTTCCTCTCTTTCTGCATCACAGGTTCCTAGACTGTCCTCTTAGTTTAGAGATGTGGCAACAACTGTGTCTGAGATATCAAGAAACTCTTATCTCCCATGAAGTACAGAAAGCATTGATATATTACACTTCTCCTTGAGTTTGGCTTTTTTTTTTCTTTCTTTTTTTTTTTTTTCTCTTGATTTTCTTAACTTATTACCCAAGTACTGCCTCTGCTATATGAAACAACCCTGTTTCCAAAAACTGTGAAAAATTTGGGCCCTTTCATCCTCTGCTATTTTAGTTTTGCACTTATTTCTAGACAAATTCCTGGCACCCTGATTTCAGATCTCCTTTTCTCTGGGGATTTCCATCCTACAGACGTACGACTGTCCACTGTTTCTTGAGTACTTTCTTACATTGATTTTCCAGACATCTTCATTTCAGTCTTTTTTTCTGTCTGCCTTGGCTTATCCTGAGTGGGAAGGGACACAGACTTGTTGCTTGATATGTCCTGAAGCTGCTGATCTAGTGAAGTATTGCTTCCAGCAAAGTCATTGAAACAACAGTCCAAGACACTGCAACTTGTTTGTTCAGTTCTCATATAATCTGGCTCTACCATTTCTGGCTGGTTTTCTGTAAATGCATGATATACTGCTGCAAAGTTTCTCTGCTATGTACAGGATTGCAACGAGCAATATCATCGTCCTCATCACACCTCATCTCAGACGTTGAATTGTCTAGATCTCTCATTACTCCCTTTGACAGATATTTCTCACTGCCCTCACTTAAGGTGTATGACAAAGCCTCTGACTCAGTATATGAAAGTGACAAAGCCTCATTATCATTCAGTTCTTCATCCATTTAAATGCCTGGCTTCACAAATGATGGGTCATTACCTGTTCTAAAGTGGCTAAGTGGAATGTCATCTTCACCTTGTCTACAGTGACAAGCAAGTGGAATGTCATCCTAAGCCTCACCTTGTCTAAAGTGACAAGTTAGTGGAATGTCATCCCCATCCTCACCTTGTGTAAAGTGACAAGTGAGTGAATGTCATCCTCATCCTCATATTGTCTAATGTGACTAAGTGGAATGTCATCCTCATCTGGTCTAAAGTGACTCTGTGGAATGTCATCCCCACCTCATCTAGTCTAAAGTGACTATGTGAAATGTCATCCTCTCCTCACCTTGTCCAAAGTGACTCTGTGGAATGTCATCCCCACCCTCATCTTGTCTAAAGTGACTATGTGAAATGTCATCCTCATCCTCACCTTGTCCAAAGTGACTCTGTGGAATGTCATCCCCACCCTCATCTTGTCCAAAGTGACTCTGTGGAATGTCATCCTCATCCTCACCTTGTCCAAAGTGACTCTGTGGAATGTCATCCCCATCCTCACCTTGTCCAAAGTGACTCTGTGGAATGTCATCCTCACCTTGTCCAAAGTGACTCTGTGGAATGTCATTCTCATCCTCACCTTGTCCAAAGTGACGCTGTGAATGTCATCCTCATCCTCACCTTGTCCTAAGTGACTCTGTGGAATGTCATCCTCATCCTCACCTTGTCCAAAGTGACTCTGTGGAATGTCATCCCCATCCTCATCTTGTCCAAAGTGACTCTGGAATGTCATCCTCATCCTCACCACCTTGTCCAAAGTGACTCTGTGGAATGTCATCCTCATCCTCACCTTGTCCAAAGTGACTCTGTGAAATGTCATCCTCATCCTCACCTTGTCCAAAGTGACTCTGTGGAATGTCATCCTCATCCTCACCTTGTCCAAAGTGACTCTGGGAATGTCATCCCCACCTTGTCCAAATGACTCTGTGAAATGTCATCCTCATCCTCACCTTGTCCAAAGTGACTCTGTGGAATGTCATCCCCACCTTGTCCAAAGTGACTCTGTGAAAAGTCATCCTCTCCTCACCTTGTCCAAAGTGACTCTGTGGAATGTCATCCCCACCTTGTCCAAAGTGACTCTGTGGAATGTCATCCTCATCCTCACCTTGTCCAAAGTGACTCTGTGGAATGTCATCCTCATCCTCACCTTGTCCAAATGACTCTGTGGAATGTCATCCTCATCCTTACCTTGTCCAAAGTGACTCTGTGGAATGTCATCCTCATCCTCACCTTGTCCAAAGTGACTCTGTGGAATGTCATCCTCATCCTCACCTTGTCCAAAGTGACTCTGTGGAATGTCATCCTCACCTTGTCCAAAGTGCCTCTGTGGAATGTCATCCCACCCTCACCTTGTCCAAAGTGACTCTGTGGAATGTCATCCTCATCCTCACCTTGTCCAAAGTGACTCTGTGGAATGTCATCCTCATCCTCACCTTGTCCAAAGTGACTCTGTGGAATGTCATCCTCATCCTCATCTTGTCCAAGTGACCCTGTGGAATGTCATCCTCACCGGGTTGAAAGTGACAACGTAATGTCATCCTCTCCTCACCTTGTCCAAAGTGACTCTGTGGAATGTCATCCTCATCTTCACCTTGTCCAAAGTGACTCTGTGGAATGTCATCCTCATCCTCACCTTGTCCAAAGTGACTCTGTGGAATGTCATCCCCACCCCCACCTTGTCCAAAGTGACTCTGTGGAATGTCATCCTCATCCTCACCTTGTCCAAGTGACTGTGAAATGTCATCCTCATCTTGTCCAAGTGACTCTGTGGAATGTCATCCTCATCCCACCTTGTCCAAAGTGACTCTGTGGAATGTCATCCCCACCCTCACCTTGTCCAAAGTGACTCTGTGGAATGTCATCCTCACCTGTTGAAAGTGACAAAGTAATGTCATCCTCATCCTCACCTTGTCCAAAGTGACTCTGTGGAATGTCATCCTCATCTTCACCTTGTCCAAAGTGACTCTGTGGAATGTCATCCTCATCCTCACCTTGTCCAAAGTGACTCTGTGGAAAGTCATCCCCACCTCACCTTGTCCAAAGTGACTCTGTGGAATGTCATCCTCATCCTCACCTTGTCCAAAGTGACTCTATGAAATGTCATCCTCATCCTCACCTTGTCCAAAGTGACTCTGTGGAATGTCATCCTCATCTTCACCTTGTCCAAAGTGACTCTGTGGAATGTCATCCTCACCTTGTCCAAAGTGACTCTGTGGAATGTCATCCCCACCCTCACCTTGTCCAAAGTGACTCTGTGGAATGTCATCCTCATCCTCACCTTGTCCAAAGTGACTCTGTGGAATGTCATCCTCATCCTCACCTTGTCCAAAGTGACTCTGTGAAATGTCATCCTCATCCTCACCTTGTCCAAAGTGACTCTGTGGAATGTCATCCCCATCCTCACCTTGTCCAAAGTGACTCTGTGGAATGTCATCCTCACCTTGTCCAAAGTGACTCTGTGGAATGTCATCCTCATCCTCACCTTTTCCAAAGTGACTCTGTGAAATGTCATCCTCATCCTCACCTTGTCCAAAGTGACTCTGTGGAATGTCATCCTCACCTTGTCCAAAGTGACTCTGTGGAATGTCATCCCCATCCTCATCTTGTCCAAAGTGACTCTGTGGAATGTCATCCTCATCCTCACCTTGTCCAAAGTGACTCTGTGAAATGTCATCCTCATCCTTACCTTGTCCAAAGTGACTCTGTGGAATGTCATCCTCATCCTCACCTTGTCCAAAGTGACTCTGTGAATGTCATCCTCATCCTCACCTTGTCCAAAGTGACTCTGTGGAATGTCATCCTTACCTTGTCCGAAGTGGACTCTGTGGAATGTCATCCTCCCTCCTCACCTTGTCCAAAGTGACTCTGTGGAATGTCATCCTCATCCTCACCTTGTCCAAAGTGACTCTGTGGAATGTCATCCTCATCCTCACCTTGTCCAAAGTGACTCTGTGGAATGTCATCCTCATCCTCACCTTGTCCAAAGTGACTCTGTGGAATGTCTCCTCATCTTCACCTTGTCCAAAGTGACTCTGTGGAATGTCATCCTCATCCTCCCTTGTCCAAAGTGACTCTGGAATGTCATCCTCACCTTGTCAAAGTGACTCTGTGGAATTATCATCCTCATCCTCCCTTGTCCAAAGTGACTCTGTGGAATGTCATCCCCATCCTCACCTTGTCCAAAGTGACTCTGTGGAATGTCATCCTCATCCTCACCTTGTCCAAAGTGACTGTGGAATGTCATCCTCATCCTCACCTTGTCCAAAGTGACTCTGTGGAATGTCATCCTCATCCTCACCTTGTCCAAAGTGACTCTGTGGAATGTCATCCTCATCCTCACCTTGTCCAAAGTGACGCTGTGGAATGTCATCCTGATCCTCACCTTGTCCAAAGTGACTCTGTGGAATGTCATCCTCACCTTGTCCAAAGTGACTCTGTGGAATGTCATCCTCATCCTCACCTTGTCCAAAGTGACTCTGGAATGTCATCCTCATCCTCACCTTGTCCAAAGTGACTTCTGTGGAATGTCATCCTCATCCTCACCTTGTCCAAAGGACTCTGTGGAATGTCATCCTCATCCTCACCTTGTCCTAACTGACTCTGTGGAATGTCATCCTCATCCTCACCTTGTCCAAAGTGACTCTGTGGAATGTCATCCTCATCCTCACCTTGTCCAAAGTGACTCTGGAATGTCATCCCACCATCCTCACCTTGTCCAAAGTGACTCTGTGGAATGTCATCCTCATCCTCACTTGTCCAAAGTGACTCTGTGGAATGTCATCCTCATCCTCAACCTTGTCCAAAGTGACTCTGGAATGTCATCCTCATCCTCACCTGTCCAATGACTCTGTGGAATGTCATCCTCACCTTGTCCAAAGTGACTCTGTGGAATGTCATCCCCATCCTCACCTTGTCCAAAGTGACTCTGGAATGCATCCTCACCTCACCTTGTCCAAAGTGCCTCTGTGGACTGTCATCCTCATCCTCACCTTGTCCAAAGTGACTCTGTGGAATGTCATCCCCATCCTCACCTTGTCCAAAGTGACTCTGTGGAATGTCATCCTCATCTCACCTTGTCCAAAGTGACTCCGTGGAATTTGCATCCCCATCTCACCTTGTCCAAAGTGACTCTGTGGAATTCATCCTCATCTTCACCTTGTCCAAAGTACTCTGTGGAATGTCATCCCCATCCTACCTGTCCAAAGTGACTCTGTAGAATGTCATCCTCATCCTCACCTTGTCCAAAGTGACTGTGGAATGTCATCCTCATCCTCACCTTGTCCAAAGTGACTCTGTGGAATGTCATCCTCATCCTCACCTTGTCAAAGTGACTCTGTGGAATGTCATCCTCATCCTCACCTGTCCAAAGTGACTCTGTGGAATGTCATCCTCATCCTCACCTTGTCCAAGTGACTCTGTGGAATGCATCCCCATCCTCACCTGTCCAAAGTGACTGTGGAATGTCATCCTCAATCCTCACCTTGTCCAAGTGACTCTGTGGAATGTCATCCTCATCCTCACCTTGTCCAATGTGACTCTGTGGAATCTCATCTCACCTTGTCCAAAGTGACCTCTGGAATGTCATCCTCATCCTCACCTTGTCCAAAGTGACTCTGTGGATTGTCACCCCATCCTCACCTTGTCCAAAGTGACTCTGTGGATGTCATCCCATCCTCACCTTGTCCAAAGTGACTCTGTGGAATGTCATCCTCATCTTCACCATGTCCAAAGTGACCTGTGGAATGTCATCCTCATCCTCACCTTGTCCAAAGTGACTCTGTGGACTGTCATCCTCATCCTGACCTTGTCCAAAGTGCTCTGGGGAATGTCATCCTCACCTTGTCCAAAGTGACTATGGAATGTCATCCCCATCCTCACCTTGTCCAAAGGACTCTGTGGAATGTCTCCTCATCCTCACCTTGTCCAAAGTGGCTCTGTGGAATGTCATCCTCATCCTCACCTTGTCCAAGTGACTCTGAATGTCATCCCCATCCTCACCTTGTCCAAAGTGACTCTGTGGAATGTCATCCTAATCCTCACCTTGTCCAAAGTGACTCTGTGGAATGTCATCCTCACCTTGTCCAAAGTGACTCTGTGGAATGTAAATCCCAACCTCACCTTGTCCAAAGTGACTCGGGAAATGTCATCCTCATCCTCACCTTGTCCAAAGTGCCTCTGTGGACTGTCATCCTCATCCTCACCTTGTCCAAAGTGCCTCTGTAGACTGTCATCCTGATCCTCACCTTGTCCAAAGTGACTCTGGAATGTCATCCTCATCCTCACCTTGTCCAAAGTGACTCTGTGGAATGTAAATCCCCATCCTCACCTTGTCCAAAGTGACTCTTGGAATGTCATCCTCTCCTCACCTTGTCCAAAGGGGACTCTTGGGAATGTCATCCTCATCCTCACCTTGCCAAAGTGACTCTGTGGAATGTCATCCTCATCCTCACCTTGTCCAAAGTGACTCTGTGGAATGTCATCCTCATCCTCACCTTGTCCAAAGTGACTCTGTGGAATGTCATCCTCACCTTGTCCAAAGTGACTCTGTGGAATGTCATCCTCATCCTCACCTTTTCCAAAGTGACTCTGGAATGTCATCCCCACCCTCACCTTGTCCAAAGTGACTCTGTGGAATGTCATCCTCATCCTCAACTTGTCCAAAGTGACTCTGTGGAATGTCATCCTCATCCTCACCTTGTCCAAAGTGCCCTCTGTGGAATGTCATCTTCATCCTCACCTTGTCCAAAGTGACTCTGTGGAATGTCATCCCCATCCTCACCTTGTCCAAAGTGACTCTGTGAAATGTCATCCTACCTTGTCCAAAGTGACTCTGTGAAATGTCATCCTCACCTTGTCCAAAGTGACTCTGTGAAATGTCATCCTCACCTTGTCCAAAGTGACTCTGTGGAATGGAAATCCCCATCCTCCCTTGTCCAAAGTGACTATGTGGAATGTCATCCTCACCTTGTCCAAATGACTCTGTGGAATGTCATCCCTCATCCTCACCTTGTCCCAAAGTGACTCTGTGAATGTCATCCTCATCTTCACCTTGTCCAAAGTGACTCTGGAATGTCATCCTCATCTTCACCTTGTCCAAAGTGACTGTGGAATGTCATCCTCATCCTCACCTTGTCCAAAGTGACTCTGTGGAATGTCATCCTCATCTTCACCTTGTCCAAAGTGACTCTGTGGATCATCCCCCCACCCTCACCTTGTCCAAAGTGACTCTGTGGAATGTCATCCTCACCTTTTTCCAAAGTGACTGTGGAATGTCATCCTCATCCTCACCTTGTCCAAAGTGACTCTGGAAATGTCATCCTCATCCTCACCTTGTCCAAAGTGACTCTGTGGATGTCATCCTCATCTTCACCTTGTCCAAAGTGACTCTGTGAAATGTCATCCTCACCTTGTCCAAAGTGACTCTGTGGAATGTCATCCTCACCTTGTCCAAAGTGACTCTGTGAAATGTCATCCTCACCTTGTCCAAAGTGACTCTGTGGAATGTCATCCTCATCCTCACCTTGTCCAAAGTGACTCGTGGAATGTCATCCCCATCCTCACCTTGTCCAAAGTGACTCTGGAATGTCATCCTCATCTTCACCTTGTCCAAAGTGACTGTGGAATGTCTTCCTCACCTTGTCCAAAGTGACTCTGTGGAATGTCATCCTCACCTTGTCCAAAGTGACTCTGTGGAATGTCATCCTCACCTTGTCCAAAGTGACTCTGTGGAATGTCATCCTCATCCTCACCTTGTCCAAAGTGACTCTGTGGAATGTCATCCCCATCCTCACCTTGTCCAAAGTGACTCTGGAATGTCATCCTCATCTTCACCTTGTCCAAAGTGACTGTGGAATGTCATCCTCACCTTGTCCAAAGTGACTCTGTGGAATGTCATCCTCACCTTGTCCAAAGTGACTCTGTGGAATGTCATCCTCACCTTGTCCAAAGTGACTCTGTGGAATGTCATCCTCTTTCCTCACCTTGTCCAAAGTGACTCTGTGGAATGTCATCCTCATCCTCACCTTGTCCAAAGTGACTCTGTGGAATGTCATCCTCATCCTCACCTTGTCCAAGTGACTCTGTGGAATGTCATCCTCATCCTCACCTTGTCCAAAGTGACTCTGTGGAATGTCATCCTCATCCTCACCTTGTCCAAGTGACTCTGTGGAATGTCATCCTTACCTGGTTGAAAGTGACTAAGTTACTAAGTAATGTCATCCTCATCTTGTCTAAAGTGACTATGTTGTTCTTATCCTCACCTTGTCTAAAGTGACTAAATGGAATGGCATCCTCATCCTCACCTTCCCAAAGGGTTTTGTTTAGGGGGATGTTATCCTTATCCTCAACAGGAGACTAAATTACAATCATTCATTCATCTCTCCTGTCCAGCTGTCTCTTCCATCATCTCAACACGCCATCACATTCTCTGAACTTGAAGTTGAACTTGACTTTAGGGCGTAGTAAGCCTCACAGCTTTTTAGATGCCCTAGTCTTTCTTGTTTTCCTTAGATTTTCCTCAGTATGGATTGCGCATTTTTATTTCTCGTGACAATGGTCATGCATCATATTTGAACTTTTTGTCCATAATACCTTTTTCTTTTTCTAGAAGGTCTTTAAATAATGTTTTTTTGCAGTTTTTGCTACTTTTGGGCAATTTGTTCAAACTAGGGGCAATCCTATTTGAAAAAGAATTTTTTCTAACATTGCTGGAAACTTGTTTTTATAAATATCTTTTGATAGGAATTTCTTGTTCTTTCGTCACTAATGTGAAAAATTTTCCTTTTCTATATCATCTAAAACCATTGAATATTTTATATGTTTGAATTTGATCACCCGTCAGTTCTTCTAATTTCAATGATGGCAACTGTAGTTTTCTTAACCGATCCTCGTAGCTTAAGTGGCTGATACTTTTTATTAATCTTGTTGCTGTCCTTTGTACTTTCTCTATACTGATCGATTGTCGTTTAGTAATGGGTGCCAGATAGTATAAATTCCATATTCAAGTGGGGTCGAACCAGAGTCTTGTACAGTCAAGTGAGTGGGGCTTTGTCTCACAACTTCAAACAAAGTCTCGGAAAACATCTTCAGCGAACAAGACTAATGCATGAAACTGATCCCATTTTTCCAAACCTTCATGCTTAGTAATACAAGCAAGAACATCAGGATGACACAACCCTCTTTCATCCCTGTGAGAATCAAATACATAAAATGTGCTTTGATTGAACTTTAATAACGCCAACACTGTAAGATGAAAAAGACCCCCCCCCCCCCCTCCTCCCTGGTGAAAACTGCTACATGTTCAAACTGTTCAGACATGTTGTAATCAGTAATGTCACTGTGACCTCTTCTGGTGAAACGCCTATGTTGCCATGCACACCAACGGGTATTGTCGATATGAAGTTGATCATGCTGCCATCAAACGTGACAATTTGTACAGCTTCACCAGTAGTAGTAGTAGTAGTATATAGTAGGGACTGGCTCAAAAGCCTAGGCCTTGCGGCCTATGTACGTCCCGTTGCTGCTGTAGAGTTTTTCAATAACCTTGGTCGTTCCAGTTTGTGACATCACAAGAAATGCAGAAGGAAAGATATTTATTCAGCACTGCCGTACTAACAGAAGAAAATTTTCCTTTTCACACAGAGTAGCCCCTTTATGGAATGAACTCCCTACTAACATAAAATTTGCAGAAGACACTAACAAGTTCAAGAATCTCTTGGATGTAATTCCAAAGTATCAGGAACTTTTCAACCAATTTGATGATTAAAATGCCATATTAGGCATTGTGTAACAAAATGACAATTGCGTTTCAACACCTAACTTTTAGTACGGCAGTGCTGAATAAATATCTTTCCTTCTGCATTTCTTGTGTGTTATGTTTTGAAAGAGAAAAGAGTGAGTCAACACAAACATTGTCAAATCCATTAAATATTTTATAAGTCTGTATAAGATCACCTCTTGTACTTCTGCCTTTTAGTGAAGGTAGATTCAAATATTGTAATCTTTCTGCATAAGATTTATCTTTGCATTCTTTTAATAGCCTTGTAGCACGTAGAAGAAATGTTATAACTTACATTGCATCAGCTGTGGGCAAGTGCAGTGTGTTTCCCTCATGCTGTATGAAGTCAAGGTCGTGCGCGCTCCTCAGACACATCCCTGACACAGTGATGTGCCACTGCCCGCATTACCGTGACCGTACACTGCCTCCTCCGACCGACAAATCTGCTAGCCCCTCGGTGACGGCTCCCACAAAATGGATTCCCATGGCTGGCAAACACTGACAAATAAAGAAGAAAACAAAGTTTAAAGCTGAGGAACATTCAACTCTTTTGAAAATTTTTATGAGAATTATCGATATACGATGGCAGATGCGGTTATTCAAACTGATGACCGTGAAAAGGAAAAGAGCAACATGCAAACTTTTTCTCAAACAATTTGATTAGTTCGATGCAACTGCAAGTTTCTACTTAGCTGTAAAACTATTCGCAAAAAATTAATGTTTGTGAGAATGATATTACTGCTGGCTACAGTAGGTATTGTAGAAGTGCACTATCTAACTCGTGTTTCTATTCTGTCGGCTATATACTGAGGTTTATTCGCTTACATATTTGGTGACTTGCTGCTTCGCTTTCAAGCTTGCGGCGCTAATTAACAGCAGGAAGAAACTCATGTGGTAGTTAAAAATGTGAATCAGAAAATAAAAATGAAACACATTAAAAATAAAGAATAAGCTGGTATACACTCGTCGCAAAGAAAATGCATTCCATGCAAAGTTTTTTGTTGTTTTGGTTGTTTGTTTGTTTTTTCTCGCAGAAGTTAAGATAGTACAAGTATAAGTGGAGATAACGTCGCTTGTGCCAACAAAGGAAAACAAAATCTTCAACCATAAGCTGACATTCAACACGTCTTTACTGCATATCTGAAAGAACACAGATACATTTGATGTAGTTCAGCTTACCGCAGTCTTATCCCCTCAAGAATACCGCGAGCTGAGTTACAGTACAAATATTTTGGTGACAGTACATTCGTTTTATTTTAAGAATGTGAATGGGACTTGGCTAAGTTCAATTCAATTCAATTCAATTCAATTCAATTCAATTCAATTCAATTCAATTCAATTCAATTCAAGACACTTTATTTTCTTTCATAAGAACTTTGTGTTGTGGTGGGAACACATAAACACATGACATATGAGTACACAACATTGAATAATATAAAATGTGCAAATGCACTCACACCTGCACATGCCCACAAATTTAAAAACAATATAAATAACAGTAAGGCTTATTTTCACATAAAACTAATCAATAATTCTACCCAACATACACTCCATTTTACATCCAGTCAATTTAATAAAAACAGCTGTACGCGAAAATAAACCGTAAAAAAGGGGCACACACACACACCACACACACACACACACACACACACACACACACACACACACACACAATCTACACGGGATGAGAACTGAGGTAATTTTAAAATCATTGTCACTTGATCATCATCCCCCTCCCCAAAACATCACATTTCTCATTCCCTCCCCCCCCCCCTCCCCCCCCCCTCCCCCCACCCCACCCCTCTCTCCTCTCTATCCAAGTCTCGCCCTCACCCTCTCCTCAAATCTTTATAACGACAGAAATTAAACATTTACTCAGGATGGGCAGGTCAGTGATTATTCAATAAACGGATTGAAATAGGCAAGAACTACGATTCAGTCTTTTTGGTTTCACATTTCAATTGCCGGAATCGTCTATCTGAAGGCATCTTTTCATAAAAGGGGAACAGAGGAGGGGTTTCATCACATACAATCTTCGGGAGCTTTCTTAGGCACTCTTATTTCAAACATTTCTCCTAAACTTTGTTGTTTAAACCCACCAATAATCCTTACCACACCGTTTCACGATCTTTTTCCAGCAAGCATTTGTTTTTCACATTTAATCCACCATACCACACTAAAAATGAAAAAGTGATCACAGATTCCATTTTGCTTCTGTAGAATGCTTTTAAAACGTTACAGTTCCTCCAAGGTATCTCAATTTCTGTAACAATACACTCTTGACTGACATTTTTTTTTTATACACAGAGAGAAAATTTAAGAAGTGAATGTAAGTTTGTTCATCGAAAACAGAACCTATAGTCAGTCACCCTTTCAACCTTGCTACCTGAATCAAAAAATCTGGAATAGGATCAGAAATTTCTTCGGAAGTCATGACAGCTCCTTTGTTTTCTGGACTTAAGATCAAGGAAATTGGTGTCACACCACTGTGTAAAACTGTTCACAATTTCTTTAAAGCTCTATCTGAGTTAGAGAGATCTGTGACTGCAGTACATCAGAGAATTGATGATAAGGCTGTCATTATTACCTATGCAGTCATTATGTAGAGTAAACAGACAAGGAAAAGAACTGTACCTTTGGGGGAGCACCCGTTGATGTATAAGAAACGGATGAAACAGAGTTAGAAAGCGAACCCACTGGGGCGATTTAACCAGAAAATCGATAATCCAGAGAATGAGATAAGAGAATGCCAAGTTGCTTTAGTTTACGGGCCAAAAGAGGGGCTGTAAGTGTTGAAGGCAGAGGAGAACCCAACAAACAGAATACGTGCGAACGACTTGGCTTTTCTAAGTGTGTAAAACATGATGGAGAAGTAAAAGTGTGGCGTCTTCAGTCCCTCTGTTGTGTTTATATGCAAACTGTAGGGAATCAAGCTGATCCGAGTCTGCACTAACAGTCTTTAATAAGAATCCGTTCAAAACATTTCATAAGAAAAGACGTTAAAGCAACAGGTCGATAATCGTAAGATTTGGGGACTGCGTTTTTTTGGTACAGGACAATCACCGACGTTTTCCAAATAAACAAAGGACAATGTTGTTGTTGCAAAGATAGGTTAAAAAGCTTGGTAAAAGGACCTGCAAGCTGCGAACTACATGATTTCAGGAGTTTACCTTCCAAGCCATCAGGCCTCCCGCTTTTTTTGCACTTTTATCTTTGAAAGGACAAACGAACTTCAAAACTCTTCAATTTCTTCTACCACGATCGTTTCGTTCATGAGTTCTTCTAATTGAGGCTATTTCAACATTAAAATCATGTTAAGATCGAAACGACAATAAAAGGAAATTTTATTTTTCACAGAATTCCTTTCGTCAGGAGGGGTCATACCACAGGAGGTAGGTTTAAACTTGTCTTCCCCTGCTAACGTTTGATACCTTTCCAGCTGTGAGGGGGTCTCCGACGCTCCCCCTCGAATTAAAAATATAAATTTCATATTCAGATGCAGGGGGTTATAGACAGAAGTATTTAGCTTTCACAACCAAAATGCGCTCTCGCATAGGCACACGCACTCTGTCACTCACATCGGGCCCGCACAAAGGTGACGGGAAACCAAAAAACATTTCATAGAAAATCATCAACTTTATTTAACTTGACTCCGAGCCCCCACCCGTCACTACACAACACAACATCTGTATCATACAACAATGTAAACAGCATACAAAACCAATTTCATAAATCGCTTTCCCCCTGTTCTTCAGTTGTTCTTACTTAGCCAGGAAAGACAATGTTCCACTATTCTTTTTGCACACTTATAACCTTAAGAGCAAATAAACGTCCATAATTTGCCAGCTTTCCCTTTGGGTTGACCGTCATTTTCTTTCATCCCACTGTGCGGACTACAGCTGAAGCTGCCACACCGTTGTGTCCCTCCCGATTGGCCAAATCCCAGTTGGGGACACTGGCAACGTACTTGAGTCGCACCCCTCGCACTGATTCTCCCGGACTCCACCACACTTCGCCCTCTCCACAGAAAGGGCTCCTGTCGGCCTCTCCCACAGGCCCCTTCTCTGCTGCAAACACCCCACCTTGTTCGGCAGCTCCCTGTCTAGGCTCCAAAGGTTGACACCTTGCTGTCGACCGCCCCCACACGGGAGACAATTCTTCTCGTCGTCGGCTCCGAGGTACAGCAACCTCCACGTCTTACTTCCCCACCCGGGAGACAACAAGCGACAGCTAACCTCTGCTTCACGCTGAAATTTTTGAGCCCTCAGCAAGACGGCGAGTTCACTTTCCCTTAAGTGAGTCCCACACCCCCGGGTTTTTCCAAGCACTTATTTTCATTCTCAAACAAAGAGAAACCCGGTTTAACCTGGCTCAACCAATGGAATCACCGGCCCCAAAACCCCTCACACGATTTGTCCCAAATAAATCCCCAAGTTATTTTTATTCCACCAATGGAATCACTAGTCACCTACCACCCCACACACACCCCCACAGCTGCTAGCGCCAACAAAGACTTGGGCACCCAGTGGTTAATGCATAACCTCCTATTCAAACTCATGTTCGATTCCCCCCAAGCTACCCATGAACTAAACAGCCTGACCTCTCTTCCAGCCATGACTGATGCTTAAAGTATTTACTACCTCTATAGAAACAACAAGGCGCAAACCACTCGATAGGCCGCAGCCTTCCATTCATTCCTCAGAACAAGGACGACGAATGGTCGCTGTACTCTGCCTGCAGGCTGACGGTCCACCTACCCGTGACGGTCACCAGACCATTGCCTTTCTGTCCGGCCCACTGGAGAGCCCAGGAATAGCCACCCAGGGGTCGACGGGACACTCCTGTACCCAGGCCCGGAAAAGTCGGAAACTCCTCGCCCACTAATCCCTCGACTTGCGAAACACTTCCCAGCACTCCCTCCTTCAGTATACGACTCAGGGTATCCCCCCCGGGTGATGCCTGAATTCGCACACTTGAAGACCCAAGGAACGTGCTCCCAACAACAGCAACTCCCCTTTAAAATTTCCCTAAATGCTCGAGAACATTCGGCCGACTCATTAAAACCCCCGTACCTAAGAATGTTTTCCAAATCAACTTTCCTCCAGGACGAATGTTCCAGATTGATAAAACAAACTCAACTGCATGGGTCGATATAACATGCTACCCCTATGCTTCAAGACATCACTTCCATCAACATCTCTAAAAATGGATAATGTCCCCAAATTTAAAAAATAATAAATCAGTCAGATAGTCCATTGAATCACTCAGTCATAAACTGGCTCACATATAATCAAGAACTCTCTCTATAACGATAGCAAACAGCATGTCCATACATGTTAAAATTAATCATCCATTCACTTCTAATATAGCACAACCATAATCACACAAATTTAAATTCAGGTGTGTGGCCCAGCCTACTTAACATCAAAATCAAATTCAGGCGTGTGGCCACAATCCACAAAGACAACATTAAAATTTTCAGGCGGTTGCCCCAACCTACATAACATCAAAATCAAATTCGGGCGTGTGGCCACAAAGGGCTCACAACCCTTTCTCACACACAATATGCAAATCAAGCATTTATCCTGATTTCACAACACTTACCGATCAGTGAACAAGCCCAACAAAGCAACTGATATCAACGAAAAAAATCATAAATATAAACACGTGAGCATGCACTCAACCCCGCCCCATAATGGGCAATGAACAAAAACGCATACAGGGGAACATATATCAAAAAATGAAAAATTACACATGAACATAGGCTCAACCCCCCCCCTATACTGGGCAATCAAAATCAATAACACAGCTGGCCCAGCTACATTATTTACACAGTAGCTGTCCGTAACAGATGACTGCTCACACCACCACAAAACAACAGCAGCCCGTAGGCATTGCTCCTACCATTGTCTACTTCTCCCTTTTTCACACTCAACAGCAACACCCAGGAGGCATTACTCCAACCCTTGACCTAACTCCTGCCCCACTCAATCTTGACCGCCGTTAGTGGCTGGCCAATAGTACTGGGGCAGATAGTTTGCGCATTCCAGGCTTTACAATAGAGTCAGCGCCCCTTTTCCACACAGTTTGGGCCCTTTAAAAGGGAGCGCGTGAAAATCTGCGCGATCCCTTTTAGCCTGTCGCACCCATTCACTGTGACGACGATCATCCCCCCTTTCAAAATGTTATGGGGATGATCCCTCACTCACCATGCGAACCCGATTTTCCTTCTTCTTGAGAAATTCCTTGGTTCGAATCCCGCTCATGGCCTATGCCCACTGATTTCTGGACCTTATTTCCTTCTCCTTTTTCCAACACTGGCTTGTCTGCTCCTATGAGCGACTGTCTTTGGCATTCTTAACGATAGCTGGTCACCTCGACCTTTGCCATGCGTTATTACTGCCTCCCTGGTCCCAACCCAGCTGCTGGTTCCAGTCACTCTGTGGTCCATGTTGGCCCCGACCCTGAGGTCCGCCACCGTGGCCCTACATTTCTGACTGCCATGGCAACGCCAACAACTTTTTAAACCACCACTACGCCACCATTGGCCCACGCACCGCCACTACGGCCACCTCCATGGCCTACGGCACCGCTACTCTACGACCTATTTCAGGGTCCACTGCACCACCACCACGGCCACCTTCGGGGCCTACACTAGCTCTACTGCTAGCGGCGCCTGTGCACTCCACCTGCTTTCTGTTTACCTTCCTACCCTGCACTGCCCTTGCTTTCCCCACTTGACTGGCGCCTGGTTAGGCTTCGGGTGATAACCTACCCCCTAACAAAGCTGGATAGGGAAGATTGTTTTGCAAATGCTGCAGTGAGAGTACTCCTGACAAACTCTGACTCTACTCTGACACGGGCCAAAGGGAGCCGATTAATTCTTCCATTTTGCATATCGCCACGCAGGTGGTTTTCCCCGGTATTAGTCTGTCTCTCTCACAAAACCGGCTCACCATTGCGCTAAGGTCCCGTCCTGTGTCTAATAAGCAGGGCACCGGCTTCCCCCTTTACTACTGCCCTAGTAGTTGGTGGTGGTACTCTGCCTTCCTGTTGAAATTTTATCAACAGCAACAACTGAGTGTATTCGCACTCCGCTACAGTCCTTGGCGATATGACCTCCCCGCCCACATTTGAAACATGTGCGTTTCACTCTAAAAATTCTCTTGAGTCCCACTGTTGCCACGGACTTAGAAAGCGTTTCTAACTGCGGTCTCGCCTCCTGTTTTGTAGGGGGGTCGGCGAATCACTCCCTGACTGTGTGGTCTGGGCATTACGGGTCGACTGGTTTTGATCCCTTCAAACCCATTACGCTGATCATGGGGAATTCATACCTGTCTGCAACTTCACTAACGCCTCAAAACTTCCTAATTCCTTTCTGCCAAGAAAACTGTGAGATCCTTCCGACAAGTGGAGAGAATTTGCTCCTTAAACGCTTAACGATCTCCTCCCTCAAAGATTCAAAAGTTTGTCGATGTTCCCCAACCTTATCCATTTGTCAAAGAGAGCCCTAAGCCGATAAAGGAACTGTACTGTCTCACCTGATTTACGAAAGGTTTCTCTGAACAATTTCCTAATACTATCGCGGGTTACTGATACCTCTGAAACAAAACATCGCGCACACCGACTCATAATCTGTCTGTTTTTTTTCCGGTGGTAAGCAGAAAAAAGCACCCTAGCTTTGGGTGTCAGCAGCGCAGACAAATTTGTGGCCCACCGTTCTTCGGTAAGCCCTGATCTTTGCAATCCTTTCAAATTGCGAAATGAAATCCTCTAAATGGTCCGGATTATCATCGAACCTTGGCATATTGATCAAGGGACGACATGTGTGCAAAGTTCACTTGAGGTTTGCGTCCCCTCCCGTTCTTTCTCCCAAATTTTTAAATTTTTTTAACTCAAACTGCCTTATCTTCTCTCTTTCTCTCTCTTCCTTTCCCGTTCTCTTTCTCTCTCCTCTCTGTCCCTCCTTATCCCTTCTCTCTCCTCTTTCCCGTTCTCTTTCTCTCTCCTCTCTTTCCCGTCCCCTCTCCTCCTTTTCCCCCTTCTCTCTCTCTCTCTCCTCTTTTTTCCTGTTCCCTTTCCTCTCCCTCTTTTTTCCCGTTCTCTTTCTCTCTCCTCTCTTTCCCGTTCTCTCTCCTCCTTTTCCCCCTTCTCTTTCTCTCTCCTCCCCTTTTTTCCCTTCCCTTTCTCTCTCCTCTTTTTCCCCGTTCTCTCTCCTCTTTTTCCCCTTCCCTTTCTCTCTCCTCTTTTTCCCCGTTTCTCCCCTCCTCTTTTTCCCGTTCCCTTTCTCTCTCCTCTTTTTCACCTTTTTCTTTCTCTCTGTTTTCCCCGTTCCTTTGTATTTTCTGGGGCCCCGATTACACGGGCCAGTTCTCATCTACATATGCCTTTAGTTCCGGACCCTTCAGTCCTAAAGCTTTCCTTTTTCTATGAGGGTCCATCTTTTTCAGCGGAACCCCATTGTCTCAGCACCCTCTTCAGTCGAACATCTAAGCTATCTAACCCTCGATCAGCTAGTTTAAAACAAACCCCAGTAACAAGCGAGATATCCACACGACCACTTGTAAATAAGCGATCAAATAGTTGCACTACAAAACAATCAACCTCAACAGCAACCAAATCAAGCAAGTTCAAATACCATCACAGTCATGGAAAAAAAATCAAAACAATCAAAACATGACAAACGTCTTTCCCGGGAAGAAAAAAAAAATCTAGGTTCCCACAATTACGACAAATTTCAAATCCCTTGCAATTGAACAAAACCCAGAATCAAATCACTTATGGCTCATTTATGTTCATCCCGGACGAGCCCCCAATTTGTGACGGGTCCCGACGCTTCCCCCCCGTAATTAAAATATGATTTTCATATTCAGGGGTGCAGGGGGTATAGACAGAAGTAAATTTTCGCTTCACAACCAAAATGCGCTCTCGCATAGGCAAAACGCACTCTGTCACTCACATCGGGCCCGCACAAAGGTGACGGGAAACCAATAACATTTCATAGAAAATCATCAACTTTATTTAACTTGACTCCGAGCCCCCACCCGTCACTACACAACACAACTATCTGTACATACAACAATGTAAACAGCCCTAAACAATTTCATAAATCGCATCCCCTGTTCTTCAGTTGTTCTTACTTACAGGAAAGACAAGGTTTCCCCTATTCTGTTTGCACACTTATAACCTTAAAAAGCAAATAAACGTCCATAACTTGCCAGCATTCCTTGGTTTACCGTCAGTTCTTTCATCCCCCTGTGCGACTACGAGCTGAAAGCGCCCACAAAACCCTTGTGTCCTCCCGATTGGCCAAATCCCAGTTGGGGGACACTGGCAACGTAGCTTAGTCGCACCCTCGCACTGAGTCTCCCGGACTCCACCACACTTCGCCCTCTCCCCAGAAAGGGCTCCTGTCGGCCTCTCCCACAGTCTTCTCTGCTGCAAACCCCCCCACCGTTGTCTGGCAGCTCCCTGTCAGGCTCCACAGGTTGACACGTCTTGCTGTCGACCGTCCCCACACGGAACCAATTCTTCTCGTCGTCGGCCCCCGAGGCTACAGCAACCTCCACTGTCTTACGTCCCCACCCAGGAGACAACAAGGCGACAGCTAACCTCTGCTTCACGCTGTATTTTCTTGAGCCCTCAGCACAGACGGCGAGTTCACTTTCCCTTAAGTGAGTCCCACACTCCCTGGTTTTTCCAAGCAGCTTATATTCATTCTCAAACAAGAGAGAACCCCGAGTTTAAACTGGCTCAACCAATGGAATCACCGGCACACACACATCACACGATTTGTACCAATAAATCCCCAAGTTATTTTATTCCACCAATGGAATCACTAGTCACCTACACACACACACACACCACAGCTGCTAGCGCCAACAAAGACTTGGGCACCCAGTGGTTAATGCATAAAACCCCTATTCAAACTCATGTTCGATTCCCCCAAGCTACCCATTGAACTAACAGCCTGGACCTCTCTTCCAGCCATGACTGATGCTTCAAGTATTTACTACCTCAAAAGACAACAAGGCGCAAACCACTCGATTTGGCCGCAGCCCTTTCCCTTCATTCCTCAGAACAAGGACGACTGAAAAGGTCGCTGTACTCTGCCTGCAGGCTGACGGTCACCTACCCGTGACGGTCACCGACACGATTGCCTTTCTGTCCGGCCCACTGGAGAGCCCAGTGAAAGCCAGCCAGTGGCGGACTGGACACTCCTGTACCCAGGACCGCAAGTCGGCAACTCCTCGTCACTACCCTCGGACATGCCCAAACACTTCCCAGCACTCCCCCCTCCTCAGTATACGACTCAGGGGATCCCCCCTGGTGATGCCTGAAAATTTGCACACTTGAAGACCCAAGGAACGTGCTCCCAACAACAGCAACTACCCTTAATTTTCCTAAATGCTCGAGAACATTCGGCCGACTCATTACACAGGCCTCTCTCATGTTTCCAGACTGAAATTTGTGTTCAATCTTTTTTCTGTAATCTATCTTTTCTTCTTTTATTTCTTTGTTAGTTTCTTTTTTTAATATCATCACACAAAGCACGATCTTTCGACAGCATGCTATCTTTTTTCATTTTAAAGTTGTTTTGACCGCTTTCGATACCCATGGCTTATTGTTAAGGAATAATTTGACAGATTTTGTGGGAACAATGAGATCAGTACAGAATTTTATGTAATCTGTAATCACACCAGTGGCCTCATTAACATCAGTACATGAATCAAAAAACACATCCCAATCTGTGCAATCTAAACACCCTGCAGTTTTTCCACCGAGTCAGTAGACCATACTTTTATGTTTTTCGTCACAGTTTTTTCCCGCTTTCAGTTTTTGCACATAAGTTGGTATAAGATGGACAGCATTATGATCTGACTTTCCTATACGATGTTTCTGAACACTTTGTACGCCCCCCTTATGTTTCCAAAGCATTTAACCGGAGTTTTATCACGGAGAGTAGCGCATGTAACATATTGTTGAAAGGTAGGGGGGAAAAAGTATCCAAGATCACAGTAGTTGAAATCCCCGACGATAAAATGAGCGCATCAGGAGAGCGAGTCAGAAAAGTCTGTACTGTGTCAGTGATGTCGACCCGCTGCACGTTTGGCGTTGGCTGATGGTGGCACGTACACATGGTCACAAAAACTTTTCCAAATTCACGTGGAAGATACTGGGTCTAAATGAGAGTGTTAAAAGTTCTATATCTTGAGTACACAGCTGTTTTCTGACAAGGACGTTTTTTTTCCGAAACCATCTTTCGTTCACATAGACACAACCCCCACCCCCCTCCCCGACTTTTGCCTGTATTAATCTATCTCTGTTATTAATCTATCTCTGTCTGTTCTAAAAGGTAAACCAAAACCAGGGATTGAAAACACTGTCATCACTTATCTTCTCCTCAAGCCATGTTTCAGTCAACAGATCAGAACACCGTTATGCTCAACTGAAACCGTCGTGCTTTGCAAACGTTATTTTACATGCATACAGCAAACGTTATGTCCCTTGGCCTCTGTTCAAGCACACCAAAAACCTATTATTAAAAATAAAAAAAAAGAAATAAAAAAAAAAAAGGTTACAGCAGTTGTACTTCAAGCGGCAATATCATGAGTTGTGGTTTTCAATCTATATCGAAAGGCTGAAATTTCAAGAAAATACATTTTTTTGACAGAGGCCTTGTAGTTTATAAATATTTTTTTCCAAATATAATAAGGGAGAACATACAACCAGTTGCAATGGCCACATTAACCCAGAAGCACTTTTCAAAAAAAAAAACAAACAAACAAACTAACGGATCAGGAAACAGTTCCAAAGAGTTGAGCTGAATAATAAATTTACAAAAAGCATGGTCAATATGGTTTTGTTATAACCAAAACTGTCATTATCTTTATGAACAACCAGTTTCCTTTAAATTAACATCATACCAATCATCTTGCGTTATCTCAAAAGAAACCGTCTGTGCTTTGCAAACGTTATTTTACATGCATACAGCAAACGTGTTTTCAAGTCATGGGTTTCTGACAGCTTCAAATCCTGTGTGTCACAGCACTGAGCCTTCAAGTTAGCGTCAATCAGTAAACATACACAATTTGGGGCTTTTGTACGTGGCAAATGGTTCGTTATAATAGAGTGGAGTATTGATATGTTTATTGTTTTGGGGCAGTTCATGCTGATCCCAAAGCTCCTCTGGCCTTTACTGAATCTGATGTATGATACCAGCACTGGCACAGTGGAATCGATGGAGGGTGAAATCAATACGCACACAAGGAAATTCCTTGGTGTTCTACCTGGTCTCACCGACATTGCACTGTACTTTGACCAAGCAAAGCAGCTGCAGCTATCCTTTAAACCCATCGTTAAGGAGAACAACAGGGAAAAGTACGGTTACTTACCATGCTGGACGATTCGGGAGACAAAACTGTGAGATCAATCCACCCCAAGCTGAACGTTGGCATAAAGTGGAAAGTATGAGTGGCAGTGGAAGTGGCAAAAGAAAACCTCCGGATCAGGAAATACAGGACACACCCACGCACGCACGCGCGCGCGCGCGCGGCCACACACACACACACACACACACACACACACACACACACACACACACACACACACACACACACACATACAGAGAGAGAGAGAGAGAGAGAGAGAGGTACGATTGGGTTTAACAGAAATGAAATGGTGATTAAAGGCAAAATGGAAAGCAAAGATGGACATGGTTATACAGGAGATGGAGCAACACCACAATACCAGTACAGTCCAGGAAGCGGCGGCAATGGACTACTCGGGAAATAGCACTCCAAAGAAATTTCGGCTGGCATGAAATGCATCATGTAGTTCTCCTCAAAGGATCAGCTTCATCCTCATATCTGTAGGTGATAGAGCCTGACCTGGTTCGCAACCCTGCTGAAATGCGGGAAATTAAATGACCCTGCGTATCAACATTGCCAGGAATATGTAAAATGGAGAAGAAAAAAAAGATGACCTTGTGTCTCCATTCAGTCGGGGTGGGGGTGGGGGGACACAAGTGGATTATGTGTTAAGCTCATTCAAACAGAGGTAACCCAAGGATGGTACAAATTTTTTGGGGCCGTATGTGTGTTAAATACTTCAAGAGGAAACACTATGCCCAGCAAAAGCTCATGAACAATTGGTCCACACGAACAAAAAATTTTATACCATGAAATAACGTTTAAACAACATTGAACAGAAAAAAACAAGTTTTAGTTGTGAAACTAACCAAAAAAAGTTTGCACGACTGCTGCAAACAGTGTTGGATGCAAGGAACTATGTTCACGGGAAACAAACTAACATAAAATGAAACTGAATTCGTGGAAGTAAACAAAAGAATACCTTAATTACAATCAAGACTTCAACAGAACAACACTTTCGATCCTATGTGGACGTGTTATAACCGACATAAGCGAAACCAAATTCACTTAGGATACATACACACACCCCACAAGTTAGACCATTCTCTCACGGTCCCGAGAGTTAGGATGATAAAAGAACACCCGCAGAGAAGGGAGGGAGAGGACGCGAGGTCCGAGTTTGAAGAGATGTTTTCCTTCGGATTCACAGCTGTTCAAACTCCTGTGCCCTCAAGTTCTTCGGACAAGACTTCAAATCGCGATAACCGTGCGTAAATGCATGTCGAAGAAATTGTGGGACGCACGTTTAAAATTTACTCCTTTTGAAGGACATTAAGCCACCGTGTGCTGGTGGGTGATGACACAACATTGAATTCAAGTACGCTGGTATCTGGCTTAGACACATTCTAGGGGTTCAGGGGGCTGTGCCTGGGCTGGGACTGGGCTGTGCCTATGGGCTTCACTAGGCTGTGTCTGAGGGCTACACTAGGCTGTGTCTGAGGGCTGCGTCTGAGGATGCACTCGGCCCCTGCCTGGGGGTACAGTAGCTGTTGTCTGGGATTGTACAGCCTGTGTCTTGGGCTACAGTAGGCTATGTCTGAGGGGTGCACTAGGCTGTGTCTGAAAGGGCTACAGTAGGGTGTCCTGGGCTACAGTGGCTGTGGTCTGAGGGCAGCACTAGGGTGTGCCTGGGGCCACAGTAGGCTGTGTCTGAGGGCTGCACTAGGCTGTGTCTGAGGGCTACAGTAGGCTGTGTCTGAGGGCTGCACTAGCGTGCCTGGGGGCTACAGTAGCTGTGTCTCAGGGCTGCACTAGGCTGTGTGTATGCTGCACTAGGGTGTGCCTGGGGCTAAAAGTAGGCTGTGTCTGAGGGCTGCACTAGGCTGTGCCTGGGCTACAGTAGGCTGTGTCTGAGGCTGCACTCGGCTGTGGGGCTACAGTAGGCTGTGTCTGAGGGCTGCACTAGGCTTGTCTGAGGGGTACAGTAGGCTGTGTCTGAGGGCTACAGTAGGCTGTGTGAATGCTGCACTAGGCTGGTGTCTGAGGCTTTCAGTAGGCTGTGTCTGAGGGCTGCACTAGGCTGGCCTGGGGCTACAGTAGGCTGTGTCTGAGGGCTGCACTAGGCTGGGGTCGAGGGCTACAGTAGGCTGTTTCTGAGGGCTACATAGGCTGTGCCTGGGGCTACAGAGGCTGTGTCTGAGGGCTGCACTAGGCTTTTCTGAGGGCTACAGTAGGCTGTGTCTGAGGGCTTCAGTAGGCTGTGCCTGGGGCTACAGTAGGCTGTGTCTGAGGGCTGCACTAGGCTGTGCCTGGGGCTACCCGTAGGCTGTCTGAGGCTGCACTAGGCTGTGTCTGAGGGGTACAGTTTGGCTGTGTCTGAGGGCTGCACTATGCTGTGCCTGGGCTACAGTAGGGCTATGTCTGAGGGCTGCACTAGGCTGTGCCTGGGGCTACAGTAGGCCCATGTCTGGGGGCGCACTAGGCTGTTCTGGGGGCCCCAGTAGGCTGTGTCTGAGGGCTGCACTAGGCTGTGTCTGAGGGGTAAGTAGGCTGTGTCTGAGGCTGCACTAGGCTGTGTCTGAGGGCTACAGTAGGGTGTGTCTGGGGGCTGCACCCCGGCTGTGCCTGGGGCCACAGTAGGCTGTGTCTAGGGCTGCACTAGGCTGTGGTCTGAGGGCTACAGTAGGCTGTGCCTGGGGCTACAGTAGGCAGTGCTGAGGGCGGGACAGGCTGTGCCTGGGGCCCACAGTCGGCTGTCTGAGGGCTGCACTAGGCTGTGTCTGAGGGCTACGTAGGGTGTGTCTGGGGGGACTGCACTAGGCTGTGCCTGGGGCTACCCGTAGGCTGTGTCTCAGGGCTGCACATGCTGTGCCTGGGGGCTACAGTAGGCTGTGTCTGAGGGCTGCACTAAAGGGTGTCCTGGGGGGTACAGTAGGCTGTGTCTGAGGCTGCACTAGGCTGTGCCTGGGGGCCACAGTAGGCTGTGTCTGAGGCTTTCACTAGGCTGTTTTCTGGGGCTACAGTAGGCGTGTCTGGGGCTTTCGGAGGCTGTGTCTGAGGGCTACAGTAGGCTGTGCTGAGGGCTGCACTAGGCTGTGCCTGGGCTACAGTAGGCTGTGTCTGAGGCTGCACTAGGCTGTGCCCGGGGGCTACAGTAGGCTGTGTCTGGGGGCTACAGTAGGCTGTGTCTGAGGGCTACAGTAGGCTGTGTCTTTAGGCTACAGTAGGCTGTGTCGAGGGCTACAGTAGGCTGTGTCTGGGGCTACAGTAAAGGGTGTGTCTGAGGGCTGCACTAGGCTGTGCCCGGGGGCTACAGTAGGCTGTGTCTGAGGGCTGCACTAGGCTGTGCCTGGGGCCACAGTAGGCTGTGTCTGAGGCCCGCACTAGGCTGTGTCTGAGGGCCACAGTAGGGTGTGTCTGAGGGCTGCACTAGCCATGCTTGGACTGCACTAGGCTGTGTGTAGTACTGCACTAGGCTGTGTGTATCTGCACTAGGGTGTGTGTAGGGCTGCACTAGCTGTGTGGTAGGGCCGCACTAGGCTGTGTGTAGTGCTGCACTAGGCTGGTGTAGTGCTGCACTAGGCTGGTGTAGGGGCTGCACTAGCTGTGTGTAGGGCTGCACTAGGCTTTTTGTAGGGCTGCACTAGGCTGTGTGTAGGGCTGCACTAGGCTGTATTTAGGGGTGCACCAGGGTCCCAAGTGTAGTGCTGGGAACTGAAAACCATTGTGCCTGTAAGCAACTGCATATATATGTGGAGCTTTCCTTTCTATCTAGGCAGAGTGCACGCGCGTACGCGTGTGTGTGTATGTAAGTGTGTGTGCGTGCGTGCGTGCGTGTGTGTGTGTGTGTGTGTGTGTGTGTGTGTGTGTGTGTGTGTGTGTGTGTGTGTGTGCGTGCGTGCGTGCACGCACGCGGGTTTTTGCTGTTTTGTTTTGTTTGGGTGTCTTTTTTATTTGTTTGTTTGGTAAAGAAACTGGAGACTCTCAAGTTAGGGCAGCAGATTCGTCTGTAAGTTGACGTTGGCTGCCTATGCTCCTGAAGAAAGAGAGATTATGCAGCTGCCTTTAATGGCAGGCTGAAAAACAGCTGCATGCACAAAATCATCTCACAACAGTGAACTTTGGAATTCTAACTGACGATAAAACAGAGAGAGAGAGAGAGAGAGAGAGAGAGAGAGAGAAGAGAGAGAGAGAGAGAGAGAGAGAGAGAGAGAGAGAGTGTTCAATCTTTGATTCTCAACAGAAATCCAAGGTGAACATGACAAGGCTGTTCTGAGTACGCCTGCCATTCTGCCTTGATAGCAACAACGGTGAAATTTTCAAATTTGATTTTATCATCGTTCTTTCGTGCTTTTCCCCTCCGACCCAAACCCTACCACTCTTTCTCCTATCTCCTCACCCCTTACCCTTGTCCAAATGTCCATCTTCTTATTCAAATGTTCCTCTCTCATCACTTGTGTGTGTGTCCTTCATTTAACGTCTATCCACTATTCGTGATATTAGACACATCACTTGAGTCTTTATACATATATATATATATATATATATAAATATATATATATATATATATATATATATATATATATATTCGATTTCAAATTGTCCAAACGTTGTAATCCACATCTTCCAACCAGTGAATGCATGTTTTACTTATTGGAGTGTCCTCTGCTGTATTTCAGTAATAAAACTTGTCTGAACGATCTTTGAAATACAGTGTAGTGTCTTCAGCAACCGCCATCAATATTGGGGATATAGGAGGAAGGGATGGGGGTCGCCTCTTCAGCTGTTGGACTAGGCATCAGTAGATCTGAACATCCGAACAGTGGAACGCCGTTGAATGGATCTAGAATGGACATTTTAACGTGAGGATCCATAACAGATATTGCGGGCTCTAACGGGAATCAGAATGTCGGTTTTGTCGGCAGCATTCTTGAAGATGATGGGGCGCATTCTTCAGCTTTCTGCACAGCAGCTTCTCCGATCTTTCCTTCTGGTACATCTTCCATCCAGCCGGCTTTCACTGTCTTGCTGCTCATCGAGTTTGTTTATAATATTGTGTGCCAGTCCAGAAAGTTGTTTTTATAATGACAAGTCTGACAGTATGCAGTCTGATGAGGCCTCGGCTGTGCAGCTGAAACGTGTGACTAACTGCCGAGGGAACTGGTTAGCCTCGCGGGCTCGCGACCGACTGGGAGGTCGTGGGTTCGATTCCATCAGATCCATTTATTTGTTGGGTTTTTCTGACCCGACCGCTCCTATCCACAGATGGGTTTGCTATGGGCTCAACTGGAAGACTGGGCCACGCAGTCGAGTTTCATCCACTTAAGGAGGCGTCTCCGCGAGTGTTGCTCAAATTTCCTGACCACATTGCACTGCATGTCTGTATCTCCCGGCCTGGTGGACGCCGGAATATGTATAAAATAATCGGCACCTGTCATGCAACCTCAGACCAGAATGAAAACACGCGTTGTCAGATCCAAA
>JAFLJL010002063.1:0-5000 GCA_018398815.1 Conus ventricosus
GACATCACTAAAAAATTTTGGATGCCCGAACTTAATTTCTTACAGAAACCTATTCGTGAAATCTGCTTTAACTGAACGATATAAGTCTATCCAGACTTACCGTTTTGAAGCAAGAATCCTTAAATGAGGGGACCCAAAATTGTACCCTGTCGGGGTTAAAACTTTTTATCTGTTGTTGATTTTTGATCGCTGCTTCTCCATCATCGTTCGTACCTTTCGCCGGTAATTTGTAAAAATGTAACCCCTTTGTGTTTAGATTTCGGGGCGGGACACCCAACAAGGCACATTTTGCCCCCCCTCATATTAGATGCGATGGGGTTTTTTGGTCCCAAGAAATTGGAGTGTTCAGGGAAAAACGGGGTTTAAAAACCCCCACCCCAAAAAAACCCCGGGTTTTTCCACACATTGTTTACCCCGCTCGAAGGCCCCCGGGAAGTTCTTTGCCCCAAGTTCGGTCGTCTGCTCGCGAGCAGTACTTCGCGCGGCCCACGGGGCTCTTGTTAGTCCCTTTGCTGTACGGCCCTGATTCAACGCACATCGTGCGCTAAAGTGAATAAAATATTTAAGTGTTTGCTCGTTCTTTTCGTTGTTCGGAGTGTTTTGTTTTTGCCTGAAAAAGCCCAAAAGGGGTCAAAAACGCGTCGTTTTTTTTTGCTTGTGATTCGTTTTGTCACGTTTCCCTTTTGGGGGTTGGGCATTAATTGCATGAAAAATTTTGTTTGAGAGGAGGTTTCAGACTGTGTTTTAGTGGTATGCAGCCCTCTTAGTGTACAGGAAAGGGGAGAAGGAAGAGGAAAGAAAAGAGAGAGAGAGAGAAAAAAGAGAGAGAGAGAGAGGGGGGAGAGAGATTGGAGACTGTGACTTTGGGGTGTGCATCCCTCTGTGGGACACGACAGACAGAGAGATTTGGCAGACTGTTGACTTTGGGGTGCACCCCTCTGTGTGGACCGACGCCCAAGAGAGATGTAGCAGACTTATTTGTGGTGTCAGCCCTTTAGGGACACGCAACGAGATTGGCAGACTGTGACTTTGTGGTTGCATCCCTCTTAGTGGACACGACAGACAGAGAGTTGGGGACTGTGCCCTTTGTGGGTGCCCCCTCTTAGTGGCACGACAGACGAGGGTTGGCAGACTGTACTTTGTGGTGGCATCCCCTTAGTGGACACACAGACAGAGAGTTGGCAGACTGTGACTTTGGGTGTCACCCTCTTAGTGGACACGACCAGAGATTTGGGCAAAATGGGGTTTTTTTGTGGTGTGCACCCCCTCTTGTGGACACGACAGACGGAAGTTGGCAGACTGTGACTTTGGGGTGCACCCCTTTGTGGCACACAGACAGAGAGATTTGACAGACTGTGACTTTCGGGGTGTGCCCCCTTTTAAAGGGACACGACAGACAGAGAGAGTTGGCAGACGTGACTTTGTGGTGTGCAGCCCTCTGGTGGACACACAGACAGAGAGAGTAGCAGCTGTGACTTTGGGTGTGCGCCCTTTTAGGGGCACGAAAAAGACAGAGAGATTTGGCAGACTGTGACTTTGTGGTGTTTTAGCCCTCTTAGTGGACACGACAGACAGAGAGATTTGGGCAGACTGTGATTTTGTGGTGTGCAGGCCCTCGTGGGAACGACGACAAAAGGATTTGGCAGACTGTGATTTTTGGGTGTGCATCCCCTTGGGACCGACAGACAAGAGATTTTGTACGCCCTTGCTTTGTGGTGTGCAGACCCCTCATAGTGGACAGAAGACAAGAGAGTTGGAGCTGTGATTTGTGGTGGTAGCCCTAATGGACACGAAGACAAAAGGTTTTGGCAGACTGTACTTTGTGGGGGTGCATCCCTCTTTAGGGGACACGACAGACAAGAGAGTTGACAGACTGGACTTTGTGGGGGGAGCCCTCTTAGGGGACACACAGACAGAGAATTTGACAGCTGGGACTTTGGGTGTGCGGCCCCATAGGGGACCCAAAACAGACAAAGAGATTTTGGAAAGACTGTGACTTTGGGGTGGCAGCCCTCTTAGGGGCAGACAGACGAGGATTTGGGAACTGGGATTTTGTGGTGGCCCCCTTAGGGGACACACAGACAGAGATGTAGCAACGGGGGACTTTGTGTTGCATCCCCCTGTGTGGACACGACAGACGTGAGAAAGTAGCAACTGCATTTGGTGGTGTGCAGCCCTCTTTGACACGGCAACAGAGAGATTTGGGGCAGACTGTGACTTTGTGGTGTGCTTTCCCTCTTTGGAACAACAGACAGGGAGGTTGGCAGACGTGCTTTGGGGTTGCCCCCTTAGGGGACACACAGAAAAGGGATTTTGGCAGACTGTGACTTTGTTTGTGAAACCCCTTTTTTTGGGACACAAGACAAAGAGATTTTTTTCCCTTTAAAACGCACATCTTGCGCTAAAGTAATAAAGTTTAAGTGATTGCTCGTTCATTTTCGTTGTTCGGGGGTTTTTTGTTTTTCCCAAAGAAGACCTAAGAGGTAAAAAAGGTCTGTTTTTTTTGATTCGTTTGTCTACGTTTTTTTGGGCGTTGACTATTTTTTACATCTAAAATTTTTTTTAGAGGGGGTTTAGCAGACGTGATTTAGTGGGGGGGTGCCCCCTTCTTAGTGACAGGGCAGGGCAGAGAGGGGGAAGAGACACAGAGAGAGAAGAGAGAGAGAGAGAGAGAGAAAAGAAAAGAGAGAGAAGAGAAGAGAGTTAAACGTGTTTTGTGTGTGTACCCTCTTAGTGGCCGACGACATTTGGGCAGACTGGATTTTGGGGTGTCAGCCCTCTTGTGGACCGACAGACATTTTGGAACTGTGACTTTGGGGGGTTGTACCTCTTGTGGACACGAAGACATTTGGCAGACTGTACTTTGGGGTGTGAGCCCTCACTGCTCCGGGTCACAAAATCAACCCTCCACCCATACCACACAGTTTTTTGCCATATCACAAGAAGCGCTGATGAGAGAGAGAGAGAGAAAAGAGAGAGAGAGAGGAAAAGGAGAAGAGAAGAGAGAGAGAGAGATAAGAGGCAAAAAAAAGGGGGAAGGGGGTGGAAAACAATATAAAGAAAACAGAAAGGTGGAACAAAATAGGGAGAGAAGAAGAGAGACAGCAGCAACAGAGGGGAGGGGTGGAAAGAAAAAGAAACACAAAACGGAAGAAAAAGTATTGGTTTTTACCCACGGAAATTTATCCCCAAAAGAGGGGAGAGAAAAAGGGGAGAGAGAGAGAGAGGGGGAGAGAGGAAGAGAGAGAGAACTCAAAACCTCGAATCTTTAATGAGGGTAAATAAATAAGCTGGAATTTTTTTTACACTACCTCAAAAATAAAAATAAATGAAAAAAACAATTGAATCAATTTGACAAAAATTAAAAACAGCAATAAAAAAACAAAACAAAAAAAAAAACTTTTTAATAAAGAAAATGAAGCAATCTATTATAAAATATTCACACACCAACACCAAACACACACAACACCACCACGCACGCCGCCGCACGCCGCACGCACCAAGCACGCACGCGCACACACACACACACAAACCACAAACACCACCACAACACACACACCACACACATGCAAAAAAAAACATATGTAAACATCGCAAGCATACATAAACATTTCCGAGTCAAACATTCATTGGCTATAGCCCACCCACCACAAGGCCATTTAGTCAAGGAATATCAAAAAAAAAGAGAAAAGAGAGAGAAAAGAGGAGAGGGGAGAGAGAGAGAGAGAGAGAGGAAGAGAAGAGAGAGAGAGAGAAAAGAGAAACGGGGGAAACGAATATTTTTTGATGGTAAAAGATAACTACAAGCTTCTTTTCACCCTGCCCTCAAAAAACAACAAAAACAGACAAACAAAAAAAAAAAACTTACAGCCATGTTTTATTTTAGCGGAAAAAGGCCATTAGACTTGGCTGGGGGAAAAGGGGCCTAGAAACGAACCCCTGCCGGCATTTTTAAAAATGTTTCCATAACATATTGTGTAAGCCTTTTTGAAAGAATAAACTACAGCTGTTCTTAAGATGGACAATTCGTTCCAAAGTTGGGACCCGAGAAAAAAAGGGGGGTCATGAAGGAAATTTGCCTATCTGGGGTGAAAAAGTACGTTTGCTACGAATACTTTTTTCGTGAATTTTCTGTGGGATAAGACGGCGTTAAATTATTTATAATTTTTTACATAAATTAGCTTTATTAAAGGGCATTTAAAAACCCAAAAGGGGAAAATACCCAAGTATTTGTAATCACGGTAGGAGGGGGCGATTTTTTTGAGCAGAATAATTGAGAGAACGTCTGTTAAAATCCAAGAGGGCTTAAGGAGTTTTTTCTTGCCCCCCAAAAACCCCGCAAGTTGAAGCTATCATGCCGGTTTTAAAGTTGCGGGAAAAATACTTTTGAGTTTTCATCAAGAAAATGTTAAATTTTATTTAGCTGAAACACTTTTTTGGCATTTATTACAAAGAAAAGTTTTGTGGCTAACCAAGATTGTTATTATCAAGTGTAAACCTAGCAATTTTTGCGATTTTTGATTTTCCAATCTTTTTTCATAAATATTTTAAAGGGTTGGGAACTGGTTTTTTAAATGTTTTGTCTTTTTTTTGTGGTAACTAAAATGAACTTTGACTTTAAAGGGTGAAGACCATATGATTTGCTTCTGTCCAGCTACAATTTATCTAAATCTTTCTGCATGTTGCAGCACACATTTCCGGACTTTTATCTTTATTATAAAGGGGTTTTTCATCAGCAAACAGTTTTATAGACCGTTCATAAGGGGTAAAACGTTAAATAAATAAAAACAAAAAAAGGATAAAAAATCTTGGGGTACCCAAATTTTACCGTCATAAAGGTACATAAAGGGAATTTTGAAATACTGCTTTCTTCTATTTTTAAAAAAAAGATGAAAAGGGGTTTACTGGTCTAAGGGGTTTTAAAATACATTTCCGGGTAAAAATCATGTCAATGGACAAATGCTTTTGCAAAATCACAAAGACAGCAGCAGTAAATTAAA
>JAFLJL010002063.1:10000-11152 GCA_018398815.1 Conus ventricosus
TGAAAATAAACCACCTGGCTGACAGATAAACAATCAAAAGGATGAGGATGAAATAAACCACCTTGCTGACAGATAAACAAAAGGATGAGGATGAGAATAAACCACCTGGCTGACAGATAAACAATCAAAAGGATGAGGATGAAAATAAACCACCTTGCTGACAGATAAACAATCAAAAGGATGAGGATGACAATAAACCACCTGGCTGACAGATAAACAATCAAAAGGATGAGGATGAAAGTAAACCACCTGACTGAGAGATAAACAATAAAAAGGATGAGGATGAAAATAACCACCTTGCTGACAGATAAACAAAGGGATGAGGATGAAAATAAACCACCTTGCTGACAGATAAACAATCAAAAGGATGAGGATGAAAATAAATCACCTGGCTGACAGATAAACAGTCAAAAGGATGAGGATGAAAATAAACCACCAGATATCGGAGACAAGGCACCCGGAAACGCATCGCCCGAGTGGATGACGGAGCAGATTGTGAAGCCTGCCGCAGCCCCGGGTCCCCGCCCATGTCTATTCTGGAAGCAGGAAGTCACAGCAGGCACGACCCGCCGCCCCGGGATGAAATGTCAAAGGCGGCTGGGGTGACACGGTGTGACAGACTGCCCTTTGAACACAAGGCACGGCCTGTCTGCTGGCCGGTCTTTCTTCTTCTTCTTCTTTTTCTTCTTCTTCTTCTACTACTTCTTCTTCTTCTTCTCCTCCTCCTTCTTCTGCTTCTGTTCTTCTTCTTCTACTATCTTCTTCTTCTTCTTCTTCTTCTTCTTCTTCTTCTTCTTCTTATTCTTCTTCTTTCGTCGTCGTCGTCTTCGTCTTCGTCTTCTTCTTCTTCTTCTTCTTCTTCTGCCTGCTGCTGCTGCTGCTGCTTCTGCTTCTTCTCCTTCTTCTTCTGCTTCTGCTTCTTCTTCTTCTTCTTCTTCTTCTGCTGCTGCTGCTGCTGCTTCTGCTTCTTCTCCTTCTTCTTCTGTTTCTGCTTCTTCTTCTGCTTCTTCTTTCTGCTTCTCTTCTTCTCTTCTGTTTTCTTCTTTTTCCTTCTTCTCTTCTTCTTCTGCTTTCCTTCATTCTTCTTCTTCTGCCTTCTGCTTCTCTTCTTCTTCTTCTTCTTCTTTTTCTCTTCTTCTTGCTTCTTCTTTC
>JAFLJL010002063.1:12152-24652 GCA_018398815.1 Conus ventricosus
TCCAAGAGAAGGCGTGGCCAAGGTACTGAGTTGGTACGTGGAATCCGGAAAGTGAGAGGATCAGGGAAGAGCGGAGGTGTGCGTGAGGGTGTGTAGTATTGAGTAAACTGGTTAGATAGCCAGGGCTGCATGTTGAGGACTTGTAACAGAGTGTTGAGTTTACAGTGCATGCGTTTGGATACAGGAAGCCCAGTGAAGTTGTGACAGAGAGGGGAGATGTGGTCAGTCTTTTTCCTTCTTGAGTACAATCAATACAATTTCGTCTGATACCACTAATGTGGACAGACGTTGAATCAAAGAACCAACACTACGGAAGACGATCAGCAACGCCACGTACAGTCACTCTCCCCACACACCCCATCCAGCAGAGCCGCCCTCGGAACACCCGGGAGAGGGGGCGTGCCACCACCACCCCATCCAGCACAGCCGCCCCTCGGAAACACCCCGGGACGAGAGGAGTGTGCCCACCACCCCATCCACACAGCCGCCCCTCGGAACACCCCGGGAGAGAGGAGCGTGCCACCCCCCCCCCCCCCCCCCCCCCCCCCCCCCCACCCGCACAGCCCGCCCCTCGGAACACCCGGGAGAGAGGAGTGTGCCACCCCCCCCCCCCCCCAATCCAGCACAGCCGCCTGTCGGAACCCCCCGGGTGAGAGGAGCGTGCCAAACGATGCCACAGGTGACACCAGCTAACAAGGCCCCTGAAGGAGGGAACCGCTCGCCCCTTTATCTCTCTGTACGTCAGCGCTCATACCAGGTCGCTGAAATCACACTCCCATCTGTGTGTGTGTGTGTGTGTGTGTGTGTGTGTGTGTGTGTGTGTGTGTGTGTGTGTGTGTGTGTGTGTGTGTACGTACGTACATGCGTGGGTGCGTGCGTGCGTGTGTTCCGCTTCTCCTCCTAAGTGCCATTGCTGTCTCAACTTTCCAAACGCACCACCACACCCTTAACTGCCTACGACTGTTTGTGAAGAGTGAAAACACCCTGGATCTATTTATCAACAAGAAAAAGGAAAGACAGCTATACAGAGACGAAGGAAGGAAGCGTACATGATGGCTGAGGTGAGAGGGGGAGGGGGAGGAGGGGGGGGGGGTAAACAAAGGGAAGCAAGCCAGTGGAAGGGGGGGGGGGGGTGGAACAGACAAGATTAGAATCAAGCAAGAAAGGAAGGGAAAACAGACAGAAAGGGAGGAAAACAAAATGAAGGAAGACAGAGAAACAGACTGACAGAAAGTCATCATCTTAGAAGCTACAAACACTGGCACGGTAAGCCACCAACGGCAGCCGTTTCTCTGGGCAGGGATGAGACGGGGGGGGGGGGGGGGGGGGGGGGGGGGGGGGGGGGCATGGGGTAAATTTCTCCCTGCTTCCCCGTTTTTTTGACGGGCCACTTTGGTTCAATCATTTGTTTAAAATTTTTTTTGGCCACTACGGGTTACTAACTAAACCCGGGAAGCCAATAAAGGATTCCCTTCAAAAAATTTCCTTAAATTTTCAAGTTGTGTTCGTGACCTGACATTGTTTGTATCGCGCCAAGGGACTGGCGAGTCAGAACCCCAAAACTGACGGACCAAACAGCCATTTTGGGGCCAACGCTAACAAAACGGCAGGTCAGGAAAAAAAAATTTAGGGGTCTATCCAGATTTGGTGATTTTCTTTTTGGAAAAACCGTTGTTCCTCCTTGGGGGGGGGGGGCTGTCGCATGTCTTTAACAAACTGTAAATTGTTACTTTCAAAAGTTTGGCGTTTACGTAAAGCGTCCTTTTGTCCCCAATGGCTTTTTGCCATGAAAAATGTACAGAGGAGGAGGATGAAAACCCCACCCACTTCCTTCCCAAGGAGCACGTTTTCAACTGACCAAATGTCTCTTCACAAGAAAAAATCATATGCGTTAAATTTTTTCCCAGAGTCGGTTTCTCCAAAATATTCCCCTCGTCTTTTTTTCCAGGGGGCCCGGGGGGATGAAAGAAAAGAAAAAACTTGAAAAGAGAATGCGATTTTTGTCCAAAAACCAAAAGGGGAAAGGGAAAACACCCTAAAAACCTCCCCAGTTTAAATACAAAAGAGAAAAAAAAAAAAGGTTCCCCCCCCCTCAAAGCGCCGCGTTGTGCTCGCGCACAGCACACGCGAAACACACAAACACAACACACACACCACTCACCCACAACACACCACACGGGAACCCCCACCCCAACCCCAAAACACCCACACACACACACACACACACCACCCCCACCCCATAACCCCATTTCACACACACGACACATCCCTTAGCACAAAAAACACACACACACACCCCAACACACACACAAAACAACACCCACACACACACATAACTTCCCATTTCAAACACTGCCACACTCGCCGGAAACACCCCAACACCAACACCCCAAAGGAGACACACACAAAACACACCCCAAAACCAAAACAAAACACCCACCAACACCCCCACCATAATATCACCTCACACACACCCCCAACACTCGCAGCGCGCACCACACACACACACACACACACACAAACACACACACAACACACACACCAACACCACTTTCCAAAATAAAACTCGGGGCAAAACGTGGACGGGGCACGCACTTAATGATTTGGGCCCACGGTAAAAAATTTCAAAAACCCAAAAGTGGGGGTTCCGTCCCCGGGCCATTCAATGGACTTTAAGCCCAAACCCCAGACATTGTGGGCCCCGTAGAGGGCCCATGGTTGGAATCGCCAAAAACCCATGGGGAGGGGGTTCCAAAAGAGACGGTCTTTTCCCGCCGGGAGATAAGGGGCTTTGGGCCCGGACGCCCCGATGTCTAGCGGAGAGTGTGGGCCGGGTCGGCTCATTAGCAATTTGTGAACCAGCGCCATTTGTTTGGACGTGCGGGTTTTAAAGCGGGAAAAGGAGAGGGAAAAGGGTTGTGTGTGGTGGGGGTATTTTGAAATTAGTTAATCAATTAAATGCCAATTTGACCACCACAGAGAGTAAGGCTTTGTGGCCCATGCGGGCATAAATTTGAACATCCAAGGGAATTAGAGGGAGAAAATTCGGTAGAGGCAGTAAAAAAAAATGCCCCCAATGGTCCCCGCCCTTTTTTGGAAAAAAAAAAAAGATCGGGAACGAATAAGAAGGATGTGAGAGAAAGGAGAAGGGTTTGGGGGAAGGGGGGAAAAAACCGGAAAACAAGTGAGACAGAGAGAGAGACGCTGGTGTAATCTCGGAGGGAGAAAAGGGAGGAGAGATGGGGGGAGGAGAAAAGGGAAAAACCAGTTGGGGAGTTTTGAAGAAAATATTTGGCAGAGGAAGGACTGAGGAGGATGTGGGAGAGAGAGAGTTGCAAACAAATTGAAAAGAAAAAAAAAAAAGAAAAAAAAAAAAAAGAAAAGCAACTTTTTCCATTTGATAAGACCAGACTAGAAGAGAGGAGGGATGGCAAGGGTTTAAATGAGGAAGAAAAAAAGGAAAGAAAAACAGATCGATGTTGATGGGTCACTGTTCAATCCTAAAGGGGGTTTTCGACCTCAAAATTGGCCAGCCCCACTTTCTCGCGCCCACCCTGCCGGTCCCAGCGGGCCCGTTTGGGGCCCGGTTTGAAAGTGGGGAACCAACCCCCAGTGCAGCAGTTGTGCGTTTTGGTAAAAGTGCAGTGAAAAGAAAAAAAAAAAGGAAAAAGAAAAGACAGTGTTTCGTAAATAGTTAGTCCCCGGGCCCGGGTAAAGTAGAATTATTTACCCCGGGTTTTAGTTTAAGGGTGATTTGGGTTAAATGATTTTTGTGAAGTTCGGGAAAAGAAAGTAATGTTTTATTTTGTTTGTTTCCCTTTTGCATTGATGTTTCTTTCTATGACCTTGTGTATTTAAAAGTTATGGGACTTTACAAGTGGTTTAAAGTGACAAATGCATGATTTTTTAAAATGGATCGTAAGCAAAGGGGAGTTGTGTTTGGGCTGTGCCCAAAAGTCCTTTTCCCCCCACTGTCATCCCCCGGGGTTTTGCCCCAATTTATTGGGGACCCTGCCAGGTTTTTTTTGGGCCCCAATTTATTAATTGTTCAATTTCAGAGGGGGAAGTGGGGGGGGATTCAAAGTTTTTGTAACCCTAAGAAAGGGGGTTGTCTTACGGGTATGTTCCCAAGTAGTTAGATTTTTGGTTGGCATTGCTTCCAAGATATTTAAATTATTTGGGTTTTGGTTTTTTCCAGCCCCAAGAAAGTACTTATTTCGACGATTGCCTATAATTCGCTCTCTTTTGGGGTTTCAGGCGCTGGGGTCTTATAAAAAACTAACACTTTTGCCCCAAGTTTAATATTATATTCATAGGATTGTGCTTTTTTCTTTCACTCGTTTTCGGTAACACCAGTTTGGCTGTCGTAGTTTTAAAATCTTGTTCAAAAAAAAAAACAAAAAAAGAGTATAATGGCGGAAGAAAAACACCCATATTGAACAATTGGAGCGTCGCTCGTGATCTAGGTTACTCAGGAGATTGAGTGCGGCATTCGTTGAAAACCAGCAAAAGATGGAAAGGGATGAACGGCGGAAGATTTAAGATAGCAAGCGATGCAGGAAAGGACTAAAGCTGCGCAACGAGGAAACAGAGAGATTAAGGCAAGCGCAGGAAACAGAAAGAAGGGAAGCAGGAAACAGACAGAATAAGGAAGCGCAGGAAACAGAAAGAATGAAGCAGGAGACAGAAAGAATAAGGGAAGCGCAGGAAACAGAAAGGATTAAAGCTAGGGAAAGCAGGAAACAGAAAGACTAAAGGTTCAATTAGAGCTAGAGAAAGTGAGAATACAAAGGGAGACCACCGAGGATGGTAGTTCAGTTTCCAGTGACTCTGTGCGCAGTTACGCTCCCCGACCCAAGTTGCCAAAATTCTCTGAAGGAACCGATTCGATTGATGCATACATCAGTCGTTTCGAAACGTTTGCGACCAGTCAGGGTTGGCCTCAGAAGAGTGGGCAGTCATTTTGTCGGCGTTACTGACGGGTAAGGCATTACAAATTTTCACTGCGTTACCAGCAGAACAACAGTCTGATTTTGGTGCTGTGAAGGAATCATTGATGAAGGGGTTTGACCTCACAGAGGAAGGGTTCAGGAAGAAATTTCGTTCAGCTAAATTACAAGCAGGTGAGACGTACACTCAGTTTGGTGCACGTCTAGATCACTATTTTGAGAAATGGTTAGAGTTGAGTGGTACGAAGAAGGAGTTCGCTGAGTTGAAAGAGCTAGTTATGAAAGAACAGATTTTGTCAGGTTGCGGCCCTGAGTTAACCATACATTTGAAAGAGAGACAGCCAGAGACAGCAGGGAGTTGTTGAAGTTCGCAGAGGTGTATAGAGAGGCACGTTTGGGCACTAAGGTGCAGGAGAAACAGGTGCTAGGCACAGGTGAGAAGAGTGCAAGGAGACCAGGGAGTTTTCTGCAAAGTCTGCAAACCCAGTGGGGGGGCAGAAGGAAGGGCAAAGGGACATTAGGTGTTTCATTTGTCACAAGAAGGGACATGTGGCGAGGGATTGTCGCATGAGGTTCCAGAAGGCAGCAGCCTTGCAAGAGGGGGATAAGGGTCGTAAAGGGAAACGACCTGCAGTGGAACCAAAAGGGTTTCAGTCTAAAGAGGGGGGAGGCGGGCCAAACCCTAGCACGGGACAGCGTCATGCCCGGGGAGGAGGGCCCCTGGCTGAGGGTTTTCGTTCCCAGGGGAAAAGGGGTTCCACAAGGGTAAAAAGTGTTACAGACAACTGGTTTTCATGGGGGGGTAGTAACAACAACGCGGGTCGGGGAAAGGGGATTTACAGGGCAAATCCGACCTGTACCTAATCGATGGCACGGGTGGGGGAGTTTTCCCAGTTGCTAAGATAGAAGTACGTACCCCCTTACTTCTCAGGGGGATTTGTCTGCGTTTAAAGAAAACCCCTTCATGTTTTTGATCATCGGAAAAAATTTCCGGGTTTGCAAGGGTCCGGGGGTTCCTGAGTTTTGACTGCTACGGGGGGCACATTTCAAAAAACGGAGCAAGAAGGGGGAAAAGGTTAAAAAACCGTTGGGTCTTCCGGAAAGGGAAGTCGGGCAAAGATGTGCCCCCTGATGAGTTTAAGCAGCGCAGGAACAAGACCCTTCGCTCGTGAAGTTTTGGGGAGTTGGCAAGAGGGGGAGAGAAACGGGAATTTAAAGGGGGTGAACAGATTTTTTCTTGTAAAAGGGCGGGCTGTTGCCCCTTTTTTTCCCCCCAAGGGGGGAAGACGGGAAAAGGGTAAAACCCATCTTTTAGAGGTCCCCAGCAGGGTTTCGTGACAGGTCTTTCCCAGTGGGTCACGAGTCGCTAAAGGGCGGGCCCACTCGGCACCACAAAACACTGACCGAATTTTTTTGATGCTTTCATTGGCCGGGGGCAATGGCAGAAAATAAAGGGGTTTCTGCAGGGCCCAATGTGACGTGTTCAAAGGCCCAGCCAAAAAAGGGGTAAAAGGGGAAAGGGCCCGCCTCTTAAACACCCCCCCCCCCTCTAATTGACACAACCTTTTCAGGAGAGGGGCCCGTTAAATCTGATTGGCCCAATCTGGGCCCTGTTCCAAAGGTGGGCAGGGCATGAGAAAAATGAAAGGGTTGCAAAGGAAAGTTTGCAGAAGGCTGGGGTCCTTTTCAGAAGAACAATATGACGGGAAGGTGAGGAACAATCCCTCAAGGGGGGAAAAATAAAAGTCCGGCTGTTTCCCCCAACGGGTCAAAACAAGCTGCTGATGAAAGGGAAAAGGGGACCATTCACCATCACTGAAAAGGTCGATCGGGTTTAAACCGAATTGAGTGAAGGGGAAAACCAAAAAAATTTTTCCAAAATGAAAATTTTCCTTTCCGAAAATATTTTCCCAGCGTGAAAACCAGCCCCATAGGGGGCACCCGCAATCATTAAATGGGGTGAAAGAGACCCAGCAAAAAGGGAAGGGAGATTTTTTTGCCTAATTTTCCAGAAGAGTCATACAGGTTGTGTCACTGAAAAAAGGGCTAGACAGTGGGATTCCTGGGTTTTTGGGTTGCGGGGGCGACAAAAAAGCAGCCAAAAAAGGGGAAAGGGGAAAAAGGATAAATCAGAGAGCCCCAAAGACCAAAACAAAAAGTCAGGAGCTGCTGGGTTTTTTTTTTTTTCAAAGGGGAGTTTTTTCCCAAAATTTCACTGCGATCAGAGTCCCTCTATGTTTTGGGTCAAGGCGGGGAAAACCGGCAGTGGTCGAGGGGTCAAGGGCTGCAAAACCCAAGCACTGCAAAACGGTGCGGGAAAAAGACAAAGGTTTTCCCGCCCCCAACTTGAACTACCAGATATGCCAAACCATTTTTTGGCGGAAAAGATGCACAGTGGTGGGATGGGTGCAGAAATTGCGGGAAAGGGAGCATGAAAGGTGGGCCGGGAGTATGCTAGCGGGAAAGTTGACAAAAGTTGAAAAAGGGTACGAAAAACTTTTAGAGGAGTGTTTAGTTTCCCTGGGGGGCCCGTGCAGAAGTTCCCAAATACTTGTAGGGGAAAAAGAGTTTCGTGATAGAGACAGATCACCCAAACCCCCCAAAATTTCCCCTGCAGGAGGGACATTGAAAAAAAAGCAGAGGCTGGTTGGGCAATGGCATTGCAAACCCACGGTATCGAGTGCAGTAAATCCCAGGTCGACAGAAAAACGGAGCTGAAAAATTTTAAGTCGCGTAGTCAGCAACTGCAACTCCCGAGGAAGTCCCGTCATAAACCGGGGTGGGTTTGTTGATATTTTGTGTTTTATTACAGTTTTTGTTGATTGGGTATGGGTTCATTCCCAGTTTGGGATGGGTTTAAATTTTTTTTGTTGTGAGACCCTTTTTTCATATTTTTTTTTGTGAGACTTTTTCATTGAAAGTAGTTAAGCTTGGAAAACAATCGCTTTTGTAGTGATGGGTTATTTGCCCAAAAATTTAGGATGGGGATTTTCCCCAGTGAAGTGGCTGGGGTCGTGATCATAAAGAATTGGGGCCCCTTCAAAATAGGTTTTTGAAGAGGAGAGATGGCAAATCCGCAGGTAGGGGAATTGCATAATGCCACAGAGGTCGTTATAAAAAGAAATTTTTAAAAAACCCAAGAGCGCCAAAGTCAAAAAGAAAAAACCAATTGGGGTGGAACCACCTAAATATATATTTTTTTAATTTATAAACCCCTTGGTTTTTAAAGTATTTTCAAAAATTTGCACTGTAGCTGTGGTTCAGTAAATTCGGGTTTTTGTCTTTTTTGTAAACCCTTTTTTTTGGGGACAATGCGGTGCATAGTCCTTTTTCAAGGGGGGAAATTTTTAACGGGCAAAATTCCCAAAACAACCAAAGGGGGTCCGTCGCCCCGGGCCCCTTTTAACTGGGCATAATCCAAAAAGCAAAACATTGTGGGGGCCACGTAACGGCCCATGGTTCGGATCTAGCCAATTAAGCAAAGGGGGGAGCCCCACAGAGACGGGGCTGTCCCCGCCAACGACTAAGGGGTTTTGAACCCCCCTCGATGTCCCAGCGAGACGATCTAGCGCCTGGGTCAGGCTCAATCAAACCAATTTGTGAACCACGCCTTGTTATCGTACGCGCAGGTTAAAGCAGGAAAGGGGGGAGGGAGAAGGGAGTGTGTGGGGGGGGGAAAACTAGCTAATCAATTAAATGACCAATTTTTCCACCACAAAAGGTAAGGCGGTAGGCATGACTGGGAAAAGATTTGAACATCCAATGGAATTGAGGAGATAACTTCGAGTCGAGGCATGCAGTAAAAATACTGACCCCAAAGGTACTCCGGGCCCCTTTTTGGACAGATCGGAAAAGAATAAGAAGGATTGAGAGAAAGAGAAAAGGGGGAACGAGGGGGGAACGAACAAAAAAGACAAAAGAGAGAGGTCCCCGATGTAATCCCCGGGGGAGAAAGGAAACAGAGAGATAGGGGAGGGGAGAAAGAACCCAAATTGAGAGATTAGCAAGAAAATAGCTGCCCGAGGAAGGACTGAGGAGAGAAGTGGAGAGAGGAGAGAGGTTTTCTAACTAATGAAGAAGAAAAAAAAAGAAAGAAAAAAAAAAAAAAAAAAGAAAAGCAACCAAAGTCCATTTGATAAGAGCAGACTAAAAAGAGGGGAGAGAGAGAGTGCAAAGCGTTAATGCGGAAGAAAAAAGGAAACAGATCGAAGTTGATAGTCACTGTTCTATCCCAAAGGGGGTTTGACCTCATACTGGCCAGCGCCACTTTCATCACATTTCCCGCCCCGACCGGGGCCAGCCCTTTCCCCTTACCGGTGGGAATAACCAACACCAGTGCCAGCAGTTGTGTCGTGTTTTTGAAAGTGACAGTGAAAAGAAAAGAAAAGAAAAGAAAAACATGATTTTGGAATAGTTTTTAAAATCACCCCGGCCAGGGAAAAAAGAAATTTTATTTATAAACCCCGGGGTTTTTAATGCTGATTTAGAAAATGATTGTGTAAGTTCGGGAAAAAAAATGTTTTTAATTTTTTTTTATTCCATATCATTGATGTTTTTGTTCTAGGAAACCCTGTGTTGAAAGTTTTTAGACTTTACAAGTGGTTTGATGTGTGAATGCTGATATATGAATGAGACCTTTTCAAGCGGGAGTGGGGTTTTGGGCCCGTGCGCTAGCCCCTTTCCCCCACTGACATCACCCCAGGTTTTACAGACTGTCCACCTAAAAATAAAACAAAACAAGCGCTGCCCCTTAAAAAAAAACCACAGCGGGGAACACACAATTTTCACAAAACCCAACGGTTTGGGAAGGGGGGGGGTTGGGGGGGTGGGAGGGGGGTGAACCCCCCTCGCTAAAGCAAAGCAAAATTAAAAACACCCAAACCCCCCACATATTTTTTTTACAGGCACCACCTAAAAAAAAAAATCTTAAAAAAGAAGAAGACAAAAAAAAGGAAAGAAGAAGAAGGGAAAATAAGCGAAAAAAAGAAAAAGGAAAAACAGAAAAAGAACAGAAAAAAGAAAAAGCCCGAAAAGCAGAAACAGAAGAAAACCCCGAAGCAGAAGAAGAAGGAGAAAACAGAAGCAGGCCGCAGCCCAAAGAAGAAGAAGAAGAAAAAAAGGGGAGAAGCAAAGAAGAAGGAGAAAACAGAAGCAGCAGCAGCAGCAGAAGAAGAAAAGAAGAAGAAGAAGACGAAGACGAAGACGACGACGACGAAGAAGAAGAAGAAGAAGAAAAGAAGAAGAAGAAGAAGAAGAAGTAGAAGAAGAAGAAGCAGAAGCAGAAGAAGGAGGAGAGAAGAAGAAGAAGAAGTATAGAAGAAGAAAGAGAAAAAGAAGAAGAAGAAGAACCGGCCAGCAGACAGGCCGTGCCTTGTGTTCAAAGGGCAGTCTGTCACACCCGTGCACCCCAGCCGCCTTTGACATTTCATCCCGGGCGCGGGTCGTGCCTGCTGTGACTTCCTGCTTCCAGAATAGACATGGGCGGGGACCCGGGGGCTGCGGCAGGCTTCACAATCTGCTCCGTCATCCCAACTCGGCGATGCGTTTCCGGGTGCCTTGTCTCCGATATCTGGTGGTTTATTTTCATCCTCATCCTTTTGACTGTTTATCTGTCAGCCAGGTGATTTATTTTCATCCTCATCCTTTTAATTGTTTATCTGTCAGCCAGGGGGTTTATTTTCATTCTCATCCCTTTGTTTATCTGTCAGCAAGGTGGTTTATTTTCATCCTCATCCTTTTGATTGTTTATCTCTCAGTCAGGTGGTTTACTTTCATCCTCATCCTTTTGATTGTTTATCTGTCAGCCAGCTGTTTATTGTCATCCTCATCCTTTTGATTGTTTATCTGTCAGCAAGGTGGTTTATTTTCATCCTCATCCTTTTGATTGTTTATCTGTCAGCCAGGTGGTTTATTCTCATCCTCATCCCTTTGTTTATCTGTCAGCAAGGTGGTTTATTTTCATCCTCACCTTTTTGATTGTTTATCTGTCAGCCAGGTGGTTTAATTTCATCCTCATCCCTTTGTTTATACTGCTGAACAATTAAATAGTGGGAGAAAACAAGTGCAGGTTAACAATTCTTCAGTCATTATAGTAATGACTTGGCAAAGATTTGAATTTAATAAAAAAAAAAATTAAAGATGAAAAAAAGGGGGAATATATTATAAATATGAGAAACCCTTCTCTAGCAGCCTGAGGGAACCATCGTACTTCCCCTTGAAGGCAGATCTATTTGTATTGCCTGCTCCTAGGCCTTTCGTCCGCTGGATCGGACTCATCAGGAGACACGGCTGATTGTGTCTGTGCTCTTGGTGTCAAATACAGACACACCAAAGTCCATAATTCTGTGGTGTTCTCATCACCAAGGGTTCAAAAAAGAATCCAAAGGTTCAAAAAACATCCCTTTGTTTATCTGTCAGCAAGGTGGTTTATTTTCATCCTCATCCCATTGATTGTTTATCTGTCAGCAAGGTGTTTATTTTCATCCTCATCCCCTTTTTTTATCTGTCAGCAAGGTGGTTTATTTCATCCTCATCCTTTTGATAATTAATCTGTCGGCAAGATTACGCCCAAACTACCGATTCTTGTTTGTTTGTATTTTCTTTTCTTTTTTTTTTAACGTGGCAGAAATATAGAATGGGGCCCCCAAAATAGCCCAATTAATTTTCGGTGTGATCGTTGGCACGGGTCAAAGGAGGAAGGAGTGGGTGAGGTGTGGTGGTGGTGGTGGTGGCTGATGATCAAGGATCCATTCAACAGGTTCATTACCAACTGTCCACTGACCGTGAGGTACAGTGTACTGACTGCTCACTGTCCATGATGAATACATGTCCATGGAATACAACATCTTTCTTACGGTATAAAGTGATTTCCATTTCTCACATTTGAAAATAAAATATGTATGGGAGGTAGCTCTTTCGGTTCGGGCCTATGGTTGCTTCCCCTGTCGTTAATAATTCTGGTTAATACACAGACCAGCTTGATCAAAGCAGTTAAAAAAACAAAGCTAAGTAAATAAAAGCCTAACTGCCGACGTCTAAATAATGTTTTTCCCCATGTTAAAAGTAATCGTATTCCTTTCTTTTTCCATCGTACACACTGGTGTGTATCCGGATCTTAAAAAGAGTGATCCAGGATCCCCTCAGCCTCGACAGAGGTCTGCGTCCTCCCCGGTGCCCCTTCAGCTCGTTGGTGCTCTTATGGTTTGGGTTCCTCACTCCCACATCCTGTCGGTGATGACACTACCCCCAACACTGCGCCTTCTAGCTGAAACCCTCCCCACCCCTCCCCCAGCCCCAACCAACAGCGACATTCAGCCAGCAAGTCCCCCCCCCCTCCCCCCCCCCCCCCCCCCCACCCGCTGGAGACGTGACGCCTGCTGTAGAGCCATGCTGGAGTTCTGTGATGTCTGGTGTGATTCAGTATGCAAATGGACCATACTTAAAACAAGCTGGCTTTCGATCACACCAATCGCCAGGTTCATCCCTCCTGTGTGCCCGGTGGTCTGTTGGACTCTCTCTAACGTCAAACTCTCTGTCGTGCGTCTGTTGTTT